>JUDZ01009520.1:0-25821 GCA_000812845.1 Stagonosporopsis tanaceti | reverse complement strand
CTTGCAGTGGATGCACACCACCTTGCTAACCACCCCCCGCAGATCGTCCACACGATAATACGTGTTTCCTCCTCACCGCGCTACGTCTCCATCTCCATGAACAGCCATTGCTGGCTCGTGACCTCGGCGGCCATATCCTCGTCGTCGACAAAGTCGTCCAGCGTCGCGAGCCCGAAGCCGATCCAGCCGAGGTCCTTCATCAGGGCCCTGGAGTCGGCGGCGCGGTCGATGGCGACGACCAGGCGGGCGCAGTTGAACGCGGGCAGCTCGCAGAGCTCGAGGAGGGCCATGAGGCTGGGGTTTGTGTTAGTGGGGCTCGGAGAGAGAATGGAGTGGGGGTATGCAGGGGACGTACCCAGCCTTCAAGTCGCCTGAGGACTGCATGACAGCCTGATCGAAGAAGACAAACATGGCCTTCTCGTCGTGCTGCTGCGCAACAAACCCGCGGAAGCGGATCCCGCCGACGTAGTCCCACATCTCGAGGCAGTCTGTCACGACGCTCGTGTTACCGGAGCTGAGCGCGACGTCCTGCACCGAGCCGGGCGTGCCGTAGTCGGAGGTTGCGTACGTGTTAAGCATACCCGTCACCAGCGAGTCCTGCTGGCGCTGATTCCCCTCACCCAGGAAAACAGACCGCAGTGTCTCGCAGAAGAGTCTCTCACACTCGACCGTGATGGTGTATGCTGCCCCCCCTCTGCGCGCCTTACTCTGCAGAGTGTTGCTGGCGGCGAGGGGGGGACTCGAAGGGGGTGATGGAATTCCCTGGGGACGTCAGTACAAATGCGCGGGGAAGTCCTGCTGCTGCGCGCCGCACATGGAGGGCAGACTCACCGAGCTGACCTCAGGCCCACCACTCGACCCCGGCGGCCCCCGTAGTGCTGTAGTGGAAGCCGTGGACCGCCGCGTCGCGGAGGCTCACGGCGTAGCAGGTAGCGCGGGTCTCTCCGCTCGACGAGGCGTACGAGCGGACGCTACAATTACTACTACTACTACTGTTTCGTTTCATGGTGGTCGCCATTGCTACAGAAGTGCCACAGTTGCGCTGTGTGTGGAAGTCGCTGCGTGCGGTGAGGGTGTCGGAGACGGGAGTCGGTTTGACGGGTCCGAGGACAGGCGAGGTTAGGACGGCGGTGTTGTGTGCTGATTGCTGGAGGTTGACAGATGAGTGGACGTTGATGTGGTGATGCGAAGGAAATGAGGAGAAAGCCGCGCCATGCTGCAAGCGGCAAGGTGAGAATGGCGCTACTGCACGCGCTAGAAGCTTCCGTTTCAGATTGACCAGTGACGATTGCAGAATCCATCACGACCGAGAGCGCTGTTTATTGCAACATAGTTACAGATTTTATTCTCTTACAGAAGCAAGAACAGCGCTGCGTTATCAGTGTGACACTAGCCACCTCCGTTGTCCGGATTAATATGCGCCTTTACGGAATGCTTACTGCTGTCTAAAACAGAATGCGCGTGTTCATACCTTAAATCGACAACCTGGCCAAGGCAGAACGCTGTGAACCTGCAATGAACGAGGGCTTGCTTGAATGCCAATGAGCAATGGCCAGCGTTCCCAATCTCACTCAATCTACCATGAGAGAATAGCAAGCATGATTGCACACCAGTGTGATAAAAAACGTGGTTGATTCAACAGCGATAGAACGACTATCCGGAACTCCATTACTTTTTCTAGTACTAGTAGCATCCTCAGCGTATGGTATGCGCATCCACGCCTCGCTAGATGATCAGACAGATGAGACAAGAAAATGAAAAAGGGGATCGGCCGTCCTCGTCATGCAACCAGCGCCCCATCCGTTCCAACACAGAAAAACTCGACTCCTACAGTGAGACAGACAGTACGGAACGTGGTCTAGTTGACCGAAATGCACTTGATGTCGAAGATCAGGTCAGAGTTGGGGGGAATGTCCGGGGGAGCGCCCTTCTTGCCGTACGCCAGGGCGGCGGGGATGGTGAGGCGACGCTCGCCGCCTGCGGTCATGCCGGCGACACCGACGTCCCAGCCCTTGATGACTTGGCCGACGCCGAGCTTGAAGGCGAAGGGCTTGCCCTTCTTGTTGGCTGAGGGGTGGTTAGTAGAATGCACGAGATGTGTGAGGGTTGTGTATGTGCAGATGGGGTTTCAGGGGGACGTACAGTCAAAGACCTTGCCGTTCTTCAGCTTGCCAATGTAGCGCATCTCGACGCGGTCGCCCTTCTTGGCGGCCTTGCCCTTGCCCTCCTTCTTGTCGTCGACGGTAACGCCGCTGACGTTGCGGGGTCCCTTTGCGGCGGGCTTTGCGGCTTCCTTCTTCTCGTCAACCCTGGGCGAGCCAGTG
The DNA here is from genome assembly GCA_000812845.1 of Stagonosporopsis tanaceti. Lineage (NCBI taxonomy): Eukaryota > Fungi > Ascomycota > Dothideomycetes > Pleosporales > Didymellaceae > Stagonosporopsis > Stagonosporopsis tanaceti. The sequence continues at coordinate 23,497 of JUDZ01009520.1, read as the reverse complement.
GGGCCCATCTCGAGGTTCTTGGAGAACTGTACCTTCTTCTTGTCGCTGCTGGGGGCCTCGGCCTTGTCCGCCTTCTTCGCGGGCTCCTGCGCGGCGGCAACAGCCTGGCCGTCGTTCTTCTTGACCTTCTTCGCGGTCTTCTGCTCGCCGTTGGTGGCGGCCTTGCTGATCAGGTCGTCGAGGCTGACGGCCTCCTCGGCGGCGCGCTTGTTGTTCTTCTTGCTCTTCTTGCTGTCGACAAGCTTGGGGGCCTCCTCCTCGGACTCGACCTCGGTGATGCGGGGGTTCTCGAGGCCGTCGAGCTCGTCGTCCTCGTCCTCGTCCATCTCGTCAAGGTCAAGCTCATCCTCATCAGGGGAGAGGTCGTACTCCTCATCGTACTCGTCGTCCTCATCCTCATCCTCCTCCTCGGGGAAGGCAATGTAGTTACCGGTGACGAAAACGTCGTGTGTGCCGTCGACCTGGAGGTAGACCTCCTCGCCCTCACGGACAGTGATGTCGAGGGGCTGCTGGACGTTCTGCGAATAGTTAGCTTGTGAAATCTCGACATTCTGGTGAAGATTGACATACCCTCTCGGGGTCGAGAGTGCAGAGAACAAACTCCTCGACCTCATCCTCCTCGTCATTCTCATCCTCATCTTCGTCGTCGAGGTCGTCCTCATCGCTGTCCTCCTCGGCGGAGATCTTGCCCTTGCCCTTGCGGCTGACGGCATCGATCTCCATCTCGTCCTCGGCGAGGTCCTGGGCGAGCTTCTTCTTGAGAGCAGCCTGCTTAGCCTTCTTGGACTTGGCCTTGTCGCTGGGGCCGCCGTTGGCCTCCTCCTCGCTGTCGTCCTCGCTGTCGTCGTCCTCCTCGGGGAGAGCGACGCCGCCAGCGCGCAGCTTGGCAATGATGCTCTCGACGTCCTCGCCGTCAAAGTCCTCGTCGTCCTCGTCATCCTCATCGTCATCGAGGTCCATGGGGACGCGGATGATCCTCAGAACCGCGCGAGGGACCTTGTGCTCCTCGTCGACCTGGGGCTCAGCGCTGGGGTCGATGGCGGCCATAGTGATGCGGAACTGAGGGCAATTAGCAGGGAAATGACACGCTTTAGGTGCCTGGACGTACAGCAGCCGACGGGTCGACCGCGGCGGGAATGGGCAGACCGCCAGCGGGAATGCGACGCCCGTAGACGCCTGCAGGGACTGCGGAAGGCATCTTGGATATTATGTGGTGTTTTCTTATAATATGGGGCTGGAGATAAGTTCGCGATGTAGAGGAGTGCGAACGGTCAAGTGTTAAGAAATGCGCAGCCTAGAGATTGGTGGTTGCACGGGGTTGGGAGGAAGAAGTTTCGGCGAGTACCATAGAGCTGATAAAAAGTTCTGAAGCTTCATTCACCGCCCGCGGCGAAAAGCGGGCCCGCTAGTGTATCGATAGCAACGCAGCTCGACGTCGTGCCCGTCTTGAAAAATGTGATTGAAACAGCAGCCGTCCTGATGAAGTTCTGCTAGACTGATGCGGCAAGTCGGCTGCCTGCATCGACGGCGCTGCTGTCGCTGCCTTGGTCCTGCAGCTGAAGGCCTCCAGCCTCTGCGGTTGTGAAGAGCCAGCATCAACGACTTGCTGCGCAACAGGTCGCGACATGTGTTGCAGCCTTATGACCGCATAGATGTCCAGTAGCGTCCTCAGGTTTGCGTTCAGCATCTGCACTCCCGAGTGATGTCTGCTTCCAAGGCTCTTCCATCCCGCGGCAGCACGTGACTTCCCGTCGCGTTCGCGACTGCCGTCGAACACCTCCACCACCGCCACCCTGCGTCCAAGACATGCGCCCCGCAGCACCCCGGCCCCCATGACGCACTCGGTCCGGCCAGCCAGCACAACGCAACCATGGGCTCGCGGCTGGAGAAGAACTCGGACTCGGTCCGCAAGCGCATCGCCGCCCACACGTTCGACGGCGAGGACGGCGACGAGTACGCGGGGTCGGCGTTTGGCGGCTTCACCGACTACTTCCGGCGCAAGAAGATCAAGCTGCAGAACCTCGACGCCGACATCCGCGCCCAGGCAGCCGACAAGCCCAAGCTCTTCCGCGGCGTCGTCGCCCATGTCAACGGCTACACGCAGCCCTCGCTCAACGACCTGCACACGCTGATTGTGCAGCATGGCGGCGGCTTCATGCAGTACCTCGACGGCAAGACGACCGTCACGCACATCATCGCCAGCAGCTTGACCCCCAAGAAGGTGGTCGAGTTCCGCCAGTATCGCATCGTGAAGCCGGCGTGGGTCGTGGACAGCATCGCAGCGGGCCGCCTGCTGCCGTGGAATGACTTCCGCGTGGTGGACGAGGGCGAGACGCAGAAGGTGCTGGCGTTCAGCAGGGGCGCTGTCGTTAGCACGGCCAACACCAGAACACGGGGCTACCGCGACCAGACCGACAACAGCTGGTACACCACCCAGCTGCGTGCCAGCCAGGCTGCCGCGCCCGCCAGCTCGCAGGCGCCGAACAGCGCCCGCTTCTCGCACCAGAAGCTGCCCACGCCAGACGACGACATAGAGGACCTGCCGCCGTCCCACCAGCCCAAGGACCCGTCGAGTGGTGAAGCGCAACCCGCGAAAGACAAGGGCACGGATCTGGTGACACCACCAAAAACAAGTCCCACCATCGCGCCCGACCCGTCTCCAGACGAGTTCGGCAACATTGACGACATCGCCGACGAGCTGCACGACAGCCTCTATGCAGACCCCGCACCAGCCAGACCGCCGCCACGCAAGAGGAGGAAGTCCACACCGCCACAGGACCGCATTCACGCTGCTGAAGTCGCTGCAAACCCTCGAAAGACCGAGCTGACGGCTGAAGAGCACAACGCTATCCTCCTGCGCGATCCCAAGATCCGCAAGTCAACCGTCGTCGACCCCAACTTCCTCGAACAGTACTACCGCGAATCACGGCTGCACCATCTATCAACATGGAAGGCTGACCTGAAGTCTCAGCTGCAGGCTATGGCTAGTGAGAAGACTGCAACCCAGAAAGCGCGCCAGAAACGAGTTCCTGGCTCCCACCGCTATGTCCTTCATGTCGACTTCGACAGCTTCTTCGCTGCCGTGAGTCTGAAGAAGAACCCCGAGTTTAAGAGTAAGCCGGCTGTTGTCGCCCACGGCCAAGGCAGCGGATCTGAGATCGCGAGCTGCAACTACCCCGCCAGAAAATATGGCGTCAAGAACGGCATGTGGATGAAGCGCGCTCTGGAGCTGTGTCCAGATCTGAAGATTCTGCCATACGACTTCCCCGCCTACGAAGAAGCTAGTCGTGCCTTCTACGACGCCATCCTCGCAACTGGTGGCCTTGTCCAAAGTGTCAGCATCGACGAGGCGCTGATAGATGTCTCAAATATCTGCGTCGGAGCAAGTGGAAGCGACGGCCGGCAAACGAACGAGGGCGCTGTCTATTCCGAGCAAGCCAAAGCCGAGGAGATTGCAACGTCTCTTCGCGAACAGGTCAAGCTTCGAACAGACTGCGATGTGTCTGTTGGTATCGGCGGCAACATCCTGCTCGCAAAGGTCGCGCTGAGAAGGGCAAAGCCGGCCGGACAGCATCAGATCAAACCTGAAGAGGTGCTTGATTTCATCGGCCAGCTTCAGGTGCAGGACCTCCCTGGCGTCGCGTGGTCTATTGGCGGCAAGCTCGAAGACATTGGCGTGAAGCTTGTCAAGGACATCCGGGAGCTGACCAAAGAGAGATTGACCCAGATACTCGGTCCAAAGACTGGCGAGAAGCTGTACGAGTACTCGCGTGGCATCGACAAGCAGGAAGTTGGCGAACAAGTCATCCGCAAATCAGTTTCTGCAGAAGTGAACTGGGGTGTCCGCTTCGCAACGCAAGCGCAGGCCGAAGAATTCATCGCAAGTCTCTGCGGCGAGCTGCAGAAGCGCTTGTTGAAAGAAAGGGTTAAGGGCAAGCAGTTCACAATGAAGATCATGCGTCGTGCGGCAGACGCACCCATTGAGCCACCAAAACATCTTGGCCACGGGAAGTGCGACACGTTCAATAAGAGCCTGGTGCTCGGCATTGCCACGAATGCGAAGGATGTCCTGACTAAAGAAGCTGTAGGCATGCTGCGAGGCTTTGGGTTCTCTCCTGGCGAGCTGCGTGGTATTGGCATCCAGATGACCAAGCTAGAACCTATGAAGAGTGCAACAGACGGCGGTGTCGAAGGGTCTCAGCGGCGCTTGCAGTTCAAGATGCCCGGCAAGCCGACCAGTGCTCGTAAAGGTCCAGCCGCTATCATCGAGACCCCAGTCAGCGCGCGGAAAATACACATTGATGTATTTGATGGGCCGGCTAGTGCACGCAAAGAGCCAGCCCTGGCCCAGCAAGATTCTATTGAGGAACCACCGACCATTTTCGACGAACTAAAAGACGCCGCCAACATCTACGACTCCTCGCTGCCGTTCGCCGTGCCCGACCCACCGCCATCCAGCATACGTAGACCACCACCCCCAGCTTTCGTCGACGCCGACCCTATCCAAGATGACCCAGAAACGCCACGGAAGCCAAAGACGCCTGCAGTGCGTGATGACCAGGTTGCTTTTGGGGCCAACGAGCTCAACCACTCTACGCCTTCTCGAAGACCCTTGAATGTCTTGGGCACGCAGTTCATCATGCCAACACAGGTCGACCCCAAAGTCCTCGCCGAGCTGCCCTCTGATATCCGCTCCAAGTTGCTGCGACAAGCTCGTCAATCCTCACCCACCCCAGCAGCACGCCAACCCAAGCTGCCCACATCTCGAGCATCGCCATCTCCTAGTATACCAGGCAGCCCATCCACCCCCTCCCGTCGTATGCCCTTCGCAGCGACCGCCCTCCCAGCACAATCCCAACTCGACCCTGATATTCTCGCCGCACTGCCAGACGACGTCCGAGCCGAGATCCTTGCGCAATACACCGCTGCAGGTCTGACTCAATTCTCACCCTCCCGCCGCCCCCGAGGAGTAGACCAGACCCTCCTTCCACAGTCCCCGCGCAAAAACCGCATCATCGGCATCCCCGCGCGCAAACCAATACAACCCAAGCGTGGGCGCGGCCGGCCCCCAAGAAGCGCCATGTTAGCGCAAGCTGCACAGGCGAAGACATTGACCAAGGACGGCAAGACACTGACACAGGCAAACTTCATCTCGCTGAAGAACCCTGCACGCCAGCGCAGCGAGGAGCCATCCGTACAGAGAGATGAGGACCTAGATCCCGACTTCCTCGCCGCCCTGCCGGACGACATGCGCACTGAGATACTCGCCGAGCACAAGGCAGCCAAATTGCGCCTGTTCCGGCTGGCGCTTCAGCAGCCGCGTGGCATGCAAAAATCCGCTCTCCCTCTTCCTGGTCAAGCAGGTGCAGGAGATGCTGTTGCCTTGCCGAAGAAGGTCCTCCGCGTCCCCCCGCCGCCAAAACCCACTTTCACCAGACAGAAGATCAGCCGTGAGGGAGATTTACGGTCTGCTATGCGCGACTGGGTCTCTGAGTTCACCATCGAGGGCCCGTATCCCGAGGACGTAGATGCGCTGGGCAAGTTTTTGGGTAGGATTGTGGGCGAGGAGGGGGATATGCGCAAGGCGGTTGGGGTGGTGAAGTGGTTGGAGTATGTGATTGGGGAGCTGGGGGAGGAAAGAGAAGAAAGAGGGAGTGGGACAGAGTATGGCAGGGAGTTGTGGGATGATGCTGTCGAGAGGGTGAAAGCGGCGGTCGAGCGCGCGGCTAGGGGGAGGGGACTCGGGCGTGTGAATTGGGAGTAACGAGTTGTGAGCTGTTGCGGAGCGCGGGCTCGATGGCTGCGACGAGACCGGGAAGCAAGGGTGGTGTCTTGCATGACTTGGTGCGTATCAAAGGATATACTACTTCTCGGTCCACCGCATTACCTATATGTAATTGAGATATAGTGATTAAAATCTCGATGTTAGCACTATATAACTATGGATATCTCTAAAGCCAACGAAACCAAACAAAACCAAACCATTGCGCCGTCCTATAATCCAAAGAACGTTGGGGTATTGTAAAATATCGTATCGTAGCGCATCGTATCGCACTGTCACCATCACATGGCGTGTCGTCAAGCAGCAGGAACCTTCCCCGCCATCATCCGCCTCCGCGCTCGCTCCACCCACATCGCCATCGCCCTACGCGCGCAACGCCCTGCCCCTCCTACGCCTGCGCGCCAACTCCGGGCTCCACACCCCACTAAACAAATCCTCGCACTCGTCCTCGTCCTGCGAATCGAACTCGACCTCGGCCTCTCCTCCCACGCCGCCCGCCTCATCATCCTCGTCGTCCCCTCCACCCACCCCCTCTTCCTCTTCCCCTTCCCCTTCTCCTTGGCCCCACTCCCACGCCCCGCCCCGCACCACCCGCCGCGTCTCCAATATGTATTTCCCCACTTTGTATCGCTGCGTCTCCTCCTCTGCACTCACGTACTTCCACCCCAGCACGGACCCGCACGCGCGGCACGAAATGTCCGAGACTGTGTGCAGGCCTGTGACGAGCTGGCGCGACGTGGGCGTGTGCAGCAGCGTGTTGGGGAGGTGGGAGGGGGTCCAGGCCGGGTCGGAGGCGCTGCGGGTGGTGTGTGGAGTGTGTGGGGAAGGCGGGTAGCTCAGTGCTGAGGCCGGCGGCGGCGCGACGAGGTATGCGCGTCCGTGGCGGCCGGTGAAGCCTTTGCTTATTATGCAGGATGAGGGGATGAGGTCCGCGAGGCACTTGGTGCAGTGTAGGTTTGCGGTGGGAGCGCGGGTGAGGAAGGAGGTTGGGGTTGGGGGGGAGGAGGGGGGCGTGCTGCTGGGGCTGCTGCTGAGGGTGGAGGTGGAGGTTGTGGAGCTGCGGCGGCGGAAGGGGATGCGTGGGAGGAGGTAAAGGGGGAAGGGGGTTGTGAGTGTGGGGGCCATTGTTGTGGGGTGTGTTGTTGGTTGGTGTTTGGAGTGGTAGTGGTGGTGGTGGTTGTTGGGTTTGTGTTGTTAATGCCTGGGTATCGTGAAGTAAGAGGACGTGTAGGGTATCGTTATGCGTGATTAAAAGGTGGTAAAGTCGTGATTTCAGGAGGTTCAGTAAGACCTCTCTGCTGCTCCGAGGAGACGGTACGTTTACCAACGTATGGCCCGGTAACTGAACGGTCGCATCAAAGGGTCGTCGTCGAGACGTCACGAGGCGCTACGGTACCATCAAGGGATCCGTGGATGGATAGGCGCCTGGCACTGCAACGTGACCGAGGAGACGCAGAATGTGTCGCACACGGCTCTCCAGGAGGTATGCAGGAGTTTCGTCAAGCTCAAGGCTCACACTCCGAGTCCCAGCCTCGTCGAGTTCTGGTGGTGAGGCGAGCAGGAGGGCGAGTGACGTGCTTGACGTCGAGCGATAGCGATAAGGACGCCACAAGCGGAGAGCCGAAGGATGCGGGGCTGACAGTGGGGCGGGATCTCTATCTGCACCACGACAAGAGATGAAAGGTCAAGTCGTAAGTCCAAAGGTTTGTCGTGTGAGAGGCGCAGGAATTAAAAGAGTCAGAAACGCTGTCTGTCGGACCTTATCAGTAAATCACCTTTCATTCCCCGCCAAATCACAGTCCAGCGGCAGGTCATGCGGCGTCGAGGGACCAGCATGCTCATCACGAGGTGCGTTGGCACTTGCCGGTCGCGCCCGGTTGGGGCATGATTATACCCATGATTGAGCTTATTCGCGCTGAGCGGCATGCTGACTGGTGGTCGTTGAGAGACGGAAAGTTCCTTCACGCGCTGCGACGCATTCGATAATCGTACTGCCCAACCATGGGTCTTCCAATGAAATGTCTTCGAGATCTCTCGATGAGACCTAGACAGTCAAGCTTAGACGGACTCTCTGAAAGTTTCCAGCTTACAGAATTGCTGCATATTGGACAGCGATCAATGTTAGACCATGTTACTGGTGCCTCGTCGTTTCCCAAACAGTTTTGCTCCATACAACGCTTCCTGCCTCACAAGTCAGCTCTCGCGCTTTCCTTCTTGCCAGATTCCAGTCAAGTCCTTTTCGCAGCGCTTCTGTCTGTTTTTCTCGACATGCTCTGCGCATAGCACAGCATCGGCCAATCCCAGCCGTATCGTTATCCATCATACTAACCCAACAGTACTACTCCGCCGCCGTGATGATGTCCCTCGTCACGACGCGCAAGAGGAAAGACGTCGACTGCGCGAAGTCGAGCTCGATCGAGAAGAACAAGGTCCGCCTGATCGAGCGCACCAACGACGGTCCTGTCGACGGTACCGGCGATGGTGTCCCCAGACCACAACGCGGCGTACGCACCCTCAAAGACATCCGTCGAAAAGGTGTCAAGATCCTCTCGATGCTTCGTGTGAGGGGTTTGTGTCCTCCGACTTCACTACTTGGCCCGTCTCTTACTGGCTACTAGGTTCTGCGCTCGAAGGCGACGCTGCAACTGCGGCCACGTCTCCTACAATTACAGACAACACTCAATGCACCGAGACATCCCCCTCTCAAGACCTACAGACCGCTCGTAGCCCTAGTGTACCTAATATCCTTGATTCAGCACCTAAACTGAGTTTGCGCCGTACTGGATCCTCTCTTGCACACCTCACCAGCGTCGCCGTTTTCGATGGCGAATCGGAGCCCCTTCCGAGCACAGTACCATTCGAGAATGCAGTGTTACAACTCAGTCGATCCACTCCTACCCTCTCCAAGCAGCTTACGCTCAAACTCTCGAACGCACTTTCACATAACCCGACAATTATTCGTCGACCAAAGTTGAGCTCCAGACCCACCGTCCTGACAAAAGACCTCCAAAGTAACCATTCGAGCGCAACAACTTCGTCACCAAACCGTGTGGACGACGTACCTTCACTACCATCATTCTCCAGCGGCCCCGAGAGCAGCAATGCGCCCTTGAGCCAGTCCACTGCACCTACGTCAGTAGTCTCGTCTGGCGGACCTCTGTCTGCGGAGACCGCACAGAGAGCACGCAATGAATCTGCTCAGGCAACCCAAGCAGGCTCACTCACTGAACAGCCGGCGGTCGCTCAGCGTACAACCCAGTGGCTCAACTTTCCACGTCAGGATGCGCCGCGCCTAGGCAAGCCATCTATTGCCACGGTCGAAAAAGCTGCCGCAGCCAAGATCTTCTTTGAGTCTCACTTCAATCAGATACTCAGCACCAGAGTCTCCCCTCGATCCATGCGCCGGCGGCAACTCGAACGCAAGATATTCACCATGGCTCTGCCAAACGAACAACGACAGCACAAAAGACAGAGATGGTACGTGGCAGAAACCCATCACCTCCGCCAGATACGCGTCTTGAAGTCCAAGACGATCGCGAGACAGGACATCAAGGGCGTACACATCTCGAACTACGACATCGTTCGCGTTCTGGGCAAAGGCAGTTTTGGTGTCGTTCGGCTAGTGCGCGAGAAGAGTGACAACACCAACAACTCCGGCAGTGAATCTCATGCCGGACACAGCGGCAATGCTATTAATTCGCAGCTTACGGTTAGATCCTCGCCGCCAGTCCGCAAAGCCAAGCAAGTCTACGCGATGAAAGTCATCCGAAAGTCAGACATGCTTCGAAACAGCCAGGAAGGTCATCTGCGAGCCGAACGCGACTTCCTGGTCGCTTCCGAAAATTCGCGTTGGGTCGTGCCTTTGGTCGCTTCATTCCAAGACAACAACAACCTCTACCTTGTGATGGAATACATGGTGGGAGGAGACTTTCTTGGGCTCCTGCTGCGAGAGGACATCTTGGACGAAAATGTGGCGAAGTAGTACATCGCCGAGATGATCCTCTGCATCGAGGAGGCGCACAAAATGCACTGGATTCATCGTGACATCAAACCCGACAATTTCCTCATCACAGCCTCTGGTCATCTCAAGATTTCTGACTTTGGCCTTGCTTTCGATGGACACTGGATACATAACCAAGCATACTACAACGAGCAACGCTATGGCCTTCTGCGGGATCTGGACCTCGACGTTCCCGGCGACGAGCAGGATATCGAGGAAGAAGCTCAACGCCAGGCTGCGCGTCAGACGATCGACCAGATTAATGGCAGCACAACCGCTCGTCAGCGATACGGCATCAAGCAAGACGCCGCCAATGGTCCCATACTTGACTGGCTCAACAGATCGCAGCGCCGACAATTTGCGAAGAGTGTCGTTGGTACGAGCCAGTACATGGCGCCTGAGGTTATAAGAGGGGAAAATTATGATGGAAGATGTGACTGGTGGAGCGTTGGCATCATCCTATATGAAGTACGTTGGCATGTGTTGAGTGTGGTTCCAGGCTAACGCTGTGCAGTGTCTTTACGGCTGCACGCCATTCTTCCAAGAGAACCGCCAGAAAACGAAGGATCGTATCGTCGTGAGTATGAACGTCTTGCGTAGTACTTTTACTGACTTGCAAGGAACATAAACGGTACCTGCGGTTCCCTAACGATCAGCGCTTTGCTCGCCCAAACATCGATCGTGTTCCGTTGATGCCGGTCTCGCGAAACGCCATCGAGCTTATGATGAGGCTACTCGAAGATAGACAGGATCGACTCTCCTGCAAGCGCTACCGTGAGAACGACTGGGTGCTTCGTGATAAGGCTATCGGGGCCCGACGCTACCGAAACCTACGAGCCACTGGACACATCGTGTACCCAAACGACGCCGAAGACATCAAGGCGCATCCGTTCTTCCGTCACATCCAGTGGTCCACACTGCATCTCACCCGACCTCCGTTTGTGCCGAGAGTGCATGGTGGACAACCCATCACCAAGTATTTTGATGATGAAGCTGAGATAATGAGCGCGTCCGACCACCTTGACAGCTCCAGCTACGAAGTCGCGCAGATGGATGGTGCTGTCGTGGTGGAAGGAGCGGAGACCTTGGGTGAGGGGCATGCAACACCAGTGGCGGATCCCACGGTTCGGCAGAAGAGCGCATGTCCACCTGCCTTGGAACAGATCTGTCAGAATATTCAGAAGATCCGACAACGCAAGAAAGAGAAGAAGAGGCCTCGTGACAAGCTTCTCCGCGATCCTGAGGTGGGTCGAGTCGTACTTGAAATTCGGAAGAAGGGCGCTTTCATTGGGTACACGTATCGCAGACCGCGCTTTTCGCTGCCTGAGCTGGAGGCAGGTGTGGCTTCGGCAGAGGCTACGATTGGCAGAGTGACTGTGGCTGCTATCAGCGCGTAAGCAGGCTCAAGAAAGGCTATGATCATCAACGCAGTAAGCGGCCGTGCTTGTGGTAGAAAGTCTGGTTGAACTAAATCCGCCTCTACGAAACGCCAGTACAATGTTACAAATTCGTCTAAGCGCTCTACCAACTGCACACAGCGCACTATCAAGGAGCCATGGTAAGTGCACGTGTTACCCTCCCTCCGTGCATTCCTCTTGCATTCCTCTTATCCTTTCTATCTCCCGCCTATCCCCCTCTCCTTCTTTCTCTCATCGTTTGCGCATTCATGCATGCACACGCACGTCGTGAAAACAAAAGCAACAAGCTGCAGCGCAAATTACTACTTGTTCGATGGGATGGTTGATCACACTCACTTACCAAGGCCCTCTACGAAGAGGAAAGTTGTTGATGGGGTGGAGAGCGACCAATAGAGGTCGTGCCGGCACTGCTAGTCCCAACAGAGTGATATTGGTGAACAGTAATGACAGTACGTGTAAAAGTGGAAGTGTACTGCGCCATGCTGAGCCCGCTCTCCAAGTCCATTTCAGCAATCCGATCTGATTGGGCAGGTTGCCCAACCCCTGTGCCGATAAAGCGGGTCCAGATGTAGCGTAGGACTACAATAACCATTGAATCGTGAGGGATCGCTAGAACACCGAGAACGCTCATGAAAACTTCGTATGCTGAACGTGTCATGGCGGGTGGGGGGATTCTAGACTTGTCTGGAGAGTACGGGCGCTTGGCGGCTGTCGATGAGTATTGGTTTGGTCGTGGTAGGTCAACGCGGTGGCAAGGGATTGAGCAAGTCGAGCAGGGCTTACAAGACAGACAGGAGGACAAACAGGATAATTAAAGCTGCAACAACACGATAGAAACCCTTCGAGAACCTCCAAGGCAAGTCTGCGCGCAGATAATCGATATGTTCTGCGATGTTTAAAGCACAAGTTCTTGGTGCGTCTCATATGCCCATACGCGACTTCCATCTGCCCCACTAAACTGGACGAAAGTCGCGTCTGCTCTGCGCGTTGCTCAGTCCAAAGTTTTGTCGCCCACTCCTCAAAAACGACTCTTGGCAGTGACTGCTGACGCATCAGTCGCTGACGCATGAGGGATAGTGCTTACGCACGTGAAGGCTGATGCGCTGACACCCCAGCCTGATTAAATTCTGGTTACCCACTCCCGCTCGCCGCAGAACTCTGCTCACTGAGTTACGGCAGCTTCGTCCACTCGCTCTAGCAAGCGTACTCGACGTACAGGCTCAGGTACGAGATTGTTATGCGCTTGCTCCTGTTTACGACATCTGAGGTTCTCAACGACACTCAAGAAATTTAAGGCCTTAAACAAGGCCTGGTGGCAAATTTGGTGGGATTCGGTTCGTGTCTGCATCGCAATGTCGCTCTGACTTCGCCTGGGCAAAGTGTGGAAGCCATTGCTGTGCAATCTTACAGTTCTTCCTTTCCTTCTCACTACATCTCTGTACCGCAGTGTCCTCCCTCCCTTTCGCTCACCCTCATCCTCTCTTAATGCTCTAGGCATATGCCCATATATATACACGTCTTGATAAAAACGATCATGATGTTTGGTTAGCAAGCTGCTACGACGCACTTTGTCGCGAATGGGAAGTGTTCGACCGTGGTGGGCGACTCGGCGGTAAGAGCCTACAAGCGCGGCAAGTCGAGCAAGGACTGGAAATAACAAAACACCAAAGTCACCACAGCCCTATTGCAATGATCCATAGTCTTCGAACTAAAGCTTTGCGCACGTGAGTAATGCCGTCCGCGATCCTCGAGACACTCCGCCTCACACAAACACTCGAAAACGCACTTTGCTTCGATTTGCGCCTCAGGCCATACGGTCACTGCCACATAAGGCATAGCGCTTACACACGCGACGCTGACGCTGATTTGCAGCCAAGCTCTCCAGTGCTGCCTGCTCCAACACTCAGCGATTCCTTCCGCTGCCAAATGCCTGATGAAATAAAGACTGCTAAGAACGCCACAGAAATTGTATGCAGCAAGGCTTTGTGCCCTGTACCCCATGCACTCATTCGGTGTGCTTGTGGCTAAAGAGCCGGAAGTGGATCGTGCTGTTGCTGTAGTGCACATGAGCCGGAGCTGCGGCCAGATGTTGTTTTCCTTCCTCCCCTGCATAAGAGTTGTACACTTGGTCATGGTGGAGAGTAGGAGCTAACTTCAGGGATAGTGGTGTCGATGGATAACCTAGACGAGGGTATGTTGATGGATGACAGGCTGAACGTGCTGATGCTGTTCTCATCGTCTCCGTAGACACTTTCGTTGTCGTTGGAATTGCGATTGCTGAAGTAGACTCGCATAGACACGAAAGCAAAAGTAACATCTTGTCGGTGAGCACCGTGTTTACTTACAGGAATAGCTGCATTATACCCACCTCTTTTGTATGGCGTTGGTAACGAGCAGCTAACAGTCGATGTGAGCATATGCGCTGCTAAACTGCATTGTTCCCATTGGTCCGTGTTCTCGGTGCAGCTCAAGAGAGATTGTTCTTTCGCTGAAGGGACCGAGGAGACTACCCTGAGGCCTGTTCAGGCTCTCATCGTCCCACTTGCATACGAGATACGAATAAAGACCAGCACACGTACATGAACTGAAGAACGAGCATGAAAATGCAGATGGGTTCATTGTAGAAATGTAGACTGAGTTGATTGGTCAAACTTTGGGCCTAAAGAACGCGTGGTATCGCGTAGCTAGAGAACTAGCGGCGCAGTAAAGTGATTAGTCCGGTGTACAGTTTGCAGACATAGGGTAAGAGGTGACTACGCGCCGATGCAGGCAGGTATAGTTTTGGGAATTACAAATTCATTAGCACACTACGCTCTCTCTTATAGACAAGTAAGACTGTCGCTATCCACACATACATGCTGCAGGCCTTGGTAATCACTAATCCCCAATCTGGTCAAATTTCGCTATGCGGAGCGCCGTAAAGTGCAATAGTTCTATACCCTTTCCTTCTACATATCTTCAACAACATTCCCACCTTCGATGTAAATGCAACAGCAACGTCAGTAGCTATCCTTTCTGTCAGCGACTAACCACTTCCGCATACAATCCCACTCGTTCCCTCAGCCACCCGTACTCGATCAAGGCTCAAATCAACCCCGCCGAGACCCCGCCGTATCATCAAAAGATATCCTTGGAGACGGTATGTCTACAGACGACAAACTTAGCATGCCTATGCTATCCTCCTCATCTCCAAGCAGCACTCCACCGGCAGCCGGGCCCGTATGCGTTGGTTGTTGGAAGCAGGAGCGAAGAGATCGAAGCCAGGCAGCGCCTAGCGAGTGTCGAGGATGAAGGTTGGCGATTGCAACGGCGAGGCTAAGGATGCCAAAGATGCCGAAGGCGATTTGGAGGTTGAGATCTATGGTGGTTCTGTCTGATTGGGCCATGGGGAGCAGTGGAGCGTGATTGGTTAAACGACGACCTTGTGTGGAAGCGAGGACAGGCGGCAGACGAGTGAGAAAGATGCTAGATAATGGACGCAGGCAAGAACAGAGCGAAGATTTGACAGAAGCGCAAAGTTTGAAACAGGGTGATCCAGAACTGCTTGCATGATATATGTGGCAGTCGACTTGGTTTCATGAATGTGGTGTACACACAGATGGCGGAGAGCTAAGCTAGACAAGGCTATAGGAAGGCACATCAACGGACGCGGCCAATGAGCGACCTGCCAACAATATACCGTGATGCGCCACGGAGCCTACATGCACAGCTCATGTCACGAGCTCCGTTACAGTCAGGCTTTAATGATTGGTTCCGTTCTCCAAAATTAGTATCTCTGGAGCCGACCAGAGATTGAATCACTTGAGGTGTCAACATCTCACGTGTCGAAGATTCATGCTAATATGATAGATCTGATCCGAAGTCTACTAGTTACGTCTTGTCACGTGAAAACACTTAGAAGACACATTAAATCAGTCTACATCTCAGGTCCACACCCCCTATCTCCGTGATTACAACAGCACAGCATCCAAAATCCCCTCGATGCCATACAAAGCTGCACCTCACTCTATACAACACCACACAGTGTAACAAACCCACCAATCGACCGCAGACTTCGAAAGATCGGTGACCACATAAACCCCTCAAACAAGCCATCTTCGCCCTATTCCCTTTCCCTCATCGCTCCCCCACTCATCCACGTGCTTTTCCCTTCTTTCCACACAGTCTCCCTGCAGCTGTCGCTACAGAAACAACAACGCCAGAGGAACATCTCTCTCAACAAAGCTGAAGGAAGCAAACCACCAATCACGCGAGCAAGAACAAACGCCGCACCGCGCATCAGCCCAGGCTGCTCTACTTGCACTGACTAGGATACGAGGCAGAAGGCGGCCTCCGTTTGATGTGTACTGATCATGGATGGGCCTCTGTTTTCGAGAGACAATGGTTTAGAAAAAGTTGACCACTTTACTTACACTCACACTCACTCACACGCTCGACTCAACGGATCTGATCTGTGAAGCTGGTCCTGGTCCACGACGCGATCTCGTTACTTGGATTGGCAGGATGACGCCCAGATCGTGGTTAGCCCACCATAAACAGACAGTTTCAACGACATCTCCAAACCTTCACATACAAACGACGGGACCTATCATCGAGTTCCCAATTCACGAACACATACTCGAACTTGACCAGTTGCAGCAAGCAGAAGCGGACGATAAGATACGATACGGCTACGAGTTCAAACTTTCGTATCTTGATTGACATTATCTCGTCTCCTCATCCGAAAAGGGAAGGAAGACTTTTTGCTACAGACTCGTTTCCCGTCGACGCAACCTTACGCAGCTGTCGCTCAACCAATTGCACAAGAACACACTAACTGCAACGACGACGCTACCACTCCAATATCGACCAAACACAACACCCTCCTTCGCTATACCGTGAAAAAGAGAGGAAGAGGACTCTACTGCCCGCCCATCTTCTCATACGTATTCATCAGACTGCCAATGAACGTGGTAATCAGCCTGCTCTGCACGGCTACAATATCCTCAGGTACCAGCCAGATGGTGGCGCCCATCTTTCGCGCAATACTGATAGCCAGCTTGGCGTTCTGGTAGCTCTCCTCGTCGTTGCGGCCAGGGGTGACCAGGTCGTAGTCGACGTACGCGGGCTTCATGCCGGCGAGGACGTCGAGGAGGAACTTTGCGTTTGACAGGGACGAGTCCTTGAAGGAGCGGACTTGGCTGCCCTGGCCGCCCTTGCGCGCCATGTCGTTGGCCCATTTGATCATGTCTGAGTCGGAGATCTCGCGCTTGCCGAGTTTCTGCGCAAGGCCCTTGAGGGTCGAGACGATGTCTTTGCGCATCAGTTGCCAGACAAGACCGAGGGTGAGAGTGCGCTGGCCGTCGGTGATGTCCGCGCCCTGGATACCGGGCAGAGAGAACTGGACGGACTTGCCAAGCTCGACGGCGTAGTTTGTGTTCTCAAGGGCTTTGAAGCGCATCAGCTCCTGTCCTTCCCGAGGCTTGTTGACGTGGCGCCAGTTTACGCTGCCGGGAATGACCTTGTCGTAGGCCTGGAGGAGCACGAGGCCGTCCTTGAGGTCCTCAAAGAACGACTGTACAACAGGCTTTACGTCCAGGGAGTTGAGCCACAGAGTGAAGACACGGGCTTCCCGCTCGCCTTCCGCATCGAAGTCCTCAATCTCGGCCTTCTCTTCCTCTGTGATGGGGTCCAGGCAAGGATGTGTGTTGAACAGATTGGCAACAAACGCGAGATTGAGCTTGGGGTTACCGGCGACAAGTGATGTAGGTGTCAGGAACTTGCGGCAGTCAAGGGCGTCGGCATTCTGGAGCACCATCTCGGCGCGCTGCAGCAGGTCATTCTGTTGCAGTGGCGACCGGGAGCACGTCTCTGGCGCTAGCTGATTGAGCAGCACAGTGTAGTTCTCGCCATCCTTCACATCTGTGGAGAAGTTGGACACACTGTAAATGTTAGCAAGTTGATTTCACATCTTCAATTTCCAACTCACGTTCTGTGCCACTTGGCGTTCTTGAGGTGGTAGTTGAACCATCGCAGCAGGATCTGCTCCGGGGGCAGACGCAGGAATTGCTCGAGTGTCTCGTCGTCCTCCAGCAGTCTGTACAACTCCGGGTGCAGCTTGATGTCGATCTTGCCCAGCAGACCTCTCCTGATGACCTGCCAGATCAACCCCAGAATCAGATGCTCGCGCACCTCGATGATGTCTCCACTGCCAATGTTGACAACGGAACACCCAATACCCTTGGCCGACTCGATGACAATGTTGTTGTTCTCAGTGAAGTGGAAGTTGTTCATCTGCTTGATCTTCTTGCCCGGCTTGTTCAGAACACGCTCGTCGATTGTGTCGGGCACGCTGTCGTTGATGAGCTTCGACAGCACGAGACCGTCCTTGCACTGGTCGAACATCTCAAAGGTGTCGGTGGGGAAGGGCAGGCGGTCGCCAATGTCGGGGTCGCCGGCAAGGACGGCATTGATGTGGCGGGTGAATTCGGTGCGCTCGTCTTCGTTGATGGTGTGAGTGACGTTGGCAGAGGAGCCCTGGACCTGGATCCTGCCGCCGCCGCCGCCGATGCTGGGCTTCGAGGCATGCTTGGGCGTCGGGGGCGCGCTGCCGGCGGCACCGGAGACAGCGCGCGGGCGCGTTGGGCCGGTACTCATGCGCTGCTGTGCGGGCGACGACTGGCGCAGCTTGGAGATGAGGTCGACATAGTCGTCCAGCTCGACGCGCCGCGAGCTGTCGAGCTCGACCTCCTTCAGGGCCTGGCGCACGACATCGTACGGCTGGTGCTCCGTCTGCTGGGTCGCCTTGATGACGGTGGCCTCGTCGAGGTAGCCCTTGTCGTCGACGTCGAGCTTGCGAAAGGCGTCCTGCAGGCCAAAGATCTCGCCCTGCTCAAACTGGGGGTATTTCCTGCGCGCAATGGCTGTCAGTCGCGGTGGAATACGGGGGATCAGCGTGGAAAGCTTACCGCTGGAGTTTGATGATATTCATGGCGGTGGTAGTGGTGTGGAGAAAGTAGCGGCGGGCGCGGGTATAAAGACAGTGGCAGCGGCAAAAGTGACTGCCTGGCTCAGCCTCGTTCTGTGTTGCGCGTTCGACGTTTGTGTTCTCCGTGTCCTGCTTAGTCGCCGGCTGATGACGACGTGGGGCGCACTTGCCAAGCACGGTTGGGCGGCGTCGAGGGGCAGGTACGACCAAATACGCTAACGTCATACGGAGCCGTATACAGTCCGGCACAGTGTCAGTCTGTAGGCTGATGCAGCCCGCTGTCGAGCCGCATGCTGGCGCCGCGCATGCAGTGCAGGGCGTGCATTGCATTTGCAGGTAAAGTGCTGGATGCAGGGCTGCTCGTCGACTCTGGGAGACTTGTCCAGGACAACATGCAGGGACAAGGCAGGCACAGATGGTCCGCAAGGGTGTCCACTATTGCCAACTCACACCGTTGGCATGTGTGGATATCGAGGAGGCAGGTCTTGACTATTTAGCCCGGTCAATGTCACGCCAGTCTTCTTTACTTCTCTACACTTCACTCTTTTGCATGTTTGGAGGCAGCGTGAGCAAGCAATACACATAGGGAAGGATCGAGACCATCACAGCGAGAAGAACCATATAAAAGAAGAGCTTTTAATTCCCTTGTTATCATCAGAAGGGCCGCCACCATCGCTAGCTCGTCAAAGGTTCATAAGAGTAAACACTAGCCCCTACTCCATCAACTGTAAAGATACTGTACGAGTGTCCGCCGGCCGCTTGTATGCGCAAATGCAGCCCGCCCGGACCTCTGCCCTCGCAACTAGAAACAATAAGGCGGCAGGAATGCTGCGAGCACCCCCGCGCACCAAAAAGCAAACATCATCATTGCCGTCTTTATATTCGTTTCCGCTTGATCTTCGTTGTGTGTGGCTCGTAGGCTTCATATGAGACAAATATGGATATAGATGGCTGTTGAGAGCATCGAGCAGCGCGCTGTCCGTACACGGGCCTGATATTACTGGTGGTCGAGCAGG
Source organism: Stagonosporopsis tanaceti (assembly GCA_000812845.1). Classification (NCBI taxonomy): domain Eukaryota; kingdom Fungi; phylum Ascomycota; class Dothideomycetes; order Pleosporales; family Didymellaceae; genus Stagonosporopsis; species Stagonosporopsis tanaceti. Next base: position 4,314 of record JUDZ01009520.1, on the reverse strand, counting down.
GTGTCGTGACCGTTGAGGGATCGTGACAGCGCGCTACGCCATGGCAATGCTATGCCCATAATCGTCGCCAACAAGAAACGAGGTAGAGGTAGGAAAATACAGCACCGTCAACCGCGGCATGAAGCCAGAACGTTTACATTGACAAAACGTTTGCTTATGCCGCATGCAGGTCGTATATCGTGAGAATGAAAGTGCAGGTAACTGCCGAACTGGTCGTTAGAGTCGTGAATGCCGAGGTACGGAAATGTAGACATGATAGAGAGAATGGAAACGGTCAATGGATAAAAGGAGATACCCCCCGTGAGAGGGATGATAGAACGTGGTATGACCCAACTTGTCTGAAGGCAAGCCTGCCATTGCTTCTTTGAGCAACGGCGAGCCGCCTCGGAGCAAGCTGACGTAGAAGTCGCAGAGGTGTTGACGATCCGCTGCAGTGCCCGATTTCAGGCTTTCGCGCTACCGCCGCACATGCTGCGCTTGGACTTGCATAGTGTGCGCACGTTGCAGACCTGGGTTGGGGTCTTGGGCGTAGGGGCCAACAGCGCCACCCTCCATGGTCTTACGCCTCTTCATCCCACCCATATCGTCGCCCTGCACGCTGTCGGGACGATAAGAGTCTTGCTCATCGTCATCACGCCCCCGCTTGGCAGATCCCAATCCATTGGTTGCAGGGTAACCTTGGGTGGCATACTGTGTAGGTCCAGGGTAGCCGTCATGGGGGGTGTTGCCATTGGGAGCGGCACGTGGGTCGTTGCTCATGACACTGTACAGGTTACTCGACGGCAAGTTCTGACGCTGTGGTGTTGGGTATCCCGAGCTCCAAGCCTGACCAGTTGCTGTTGTGCGTGGAGTTGCGCGTCCTGATCCGTTCTGGTGTGGGGATCCGGTCATCTCCGGCGACAACTGGGCGTGGTCGGCATGCATCGGGCCCGGAGCTCCGCTGGGATTGTAGCCGTAGGAAGTCCTGTTCCCGTTGTAAGGGGCGGTGGAGTGAGTGTATTGGCTATTCTGCTCGTGGTCACCTTCGCCTCCGTTAGATGCGTTCTGGTCATTGCTCTGCGACAACGAATTGTCAGAGGGCTTGACCTCGCTCTCATCGGGGACTTCGGTGATTCTCGAGGGTGGTGCCATCTCCGTCTTAGTGTACGGGCCGTCGTTGCGGTATCCCATCATGGCTTGTCCTTGGGTAGGATACTGGCCAGGTTGCGAAGGAGGTGCAGAGTACATGGGTCTCGAACCATCGTAGCTCTGCGCAGGCGGGTATGAGATGCCTTGCTGTACAGCGCCAGGTGGCGTACTCGCTGGTGTTGTTGGGACAGAACGGGCGTTGCTCAGACCAGTATCAATAGATAGAGGCTGGTTGCTCGGCGCATTCTGGACATTGGCACCACTCCACTCGTACGAACTACCCTGGTTACCCATGCCCATCATGCTCGACGCACTTGTGGGTGGGGTGGGGAAGGTGTGTGCACGATCTAAGCCAGGTCGACCCGCAGACGGGTGCGGCTGGATGGCGTGCGGAGGTTGCGACATGGCAGCCCCGATGGGGTTGCTCATCGAATGGTGGTGGTGAAGAGAGGGAGGTTGTGATGTGTTGGGGCCTGTCATGTACCGAGGAGCAGTCTGCACACTGTCAGATCGAGGACGACCAACAGCGGCCATGGCGGCGCTTCCTACACTTTGCCTGTTCTGATTCGTGGGGTGGTAAAGCAAAGCTCCAATATCGTGGACAAAGAGAGGGTACAGTTGCTCCGTGATTTTCTCCTTGTTTGCAAACTCAAGTGCTCGCTCGAAGGGGATCCTTCATCGTGTCAGTGCATGCTTGTTTAACGTAAAATGGCTGAGACTTACCAGACGCCCTTGAGGTGCATGGGGCCGATCTTGACAACATGTCTTGTCTTCTCGCTCTTCAAGATGCCGTCGCGGCGGCCACGGGTCATGCCGGCAACGTTGAGAAGTTTGGTGCCGTTGATCATATGGTTGTCTTCGCGACGCGCAACACACACGCCCTTGGCTTCGACTTGGAAACAGAGACTGCCCTCGTCTTCCCATAGTGTGGCAGTCACACGGGGCTTCATTCCTGGTGGAGCAACTTGTCCGGTGTGATCAAACGTATGATTCTGGTAGCTCTGTGGCGCTGGTGCTGGCGCGCCCGAGGACATAGCTGTACATAATTAGCAGGCGAGTTCATGAGAGTTGAAAGTGGCCAGGCCTACCAGGAAGCTGGATCGTCGAAGGTACCATGGAGCTGTTCATTGACGATGATGCTGGTAATTGAGAAGGCACTCCATTGCCATAGCCGTATGATGGGTAGCCTGTGGGCGCAGATCCATAGTTGGGGCCAGGCTGCAACATGGGCGGTTGTTGCGGGTAAGAGTAGTGTGAGAGCCCTGCGGGAGGGCCCGAGGCCGGCGCATGTGCAGTTGCAGCAGACATGTGGGGCGGATGTACGTCGGCGTACGATTGCATCTGGTTCATGCTGGTGTATCCCGCTTGGGGGTAGCCGAGGCTGTTTTGAGTGCCGTACGGGGAGCCTTGCTGCGACTGCGCATGCAATGGCTGACCGTTGCGGTTGAGTGTCTGGGGCGTCTGCTCCGGGGAGGGCGTCTTGAACCCGGCGGTCTGGCCGTGCAAGGAAGCCGCGTAAGAGGTGTTCGAACTCGCAATCGAACCGCCGCTTATGGAATCACCTCGAGGCGACGAATTGGTAGATGAGCCGCTCGGGAAGGATGAGTAAGACTGGATCTGCGGAAGTGAAGGCAGACGCTCGTTGGGTGTGGCGGTCTTGGAAGTGTACTGTGAGGTGTACCAGGTGTCAACAGGGCCGCGGGCATGGACCGACGAGATCGATGGCAGCTCCAGCTTTACGGTATTGGTGGTCGTTCGCTTACGCGCGCAGGGTGTTGATGTCGAACAGAGTCCTCACGAGACAACCTCGCGCTTTTGCACAGAGCAGCAGGAGTTGATGCCGAGTCGAACTGGCGAACAGCGCAATACCACACAATGTAGATCTTTACGAACTGCAGGTGCTGTGATGTCGCTTGTTACGCAACAGGCAGGGACCTTCACCGCCAGTCAGCTGTTTGCTTTCGCAGGGTCCCCTGGCTCAGGGTCGGTCAACGACGCGGCCGCCCGCAGAACAGAACGCGCCGAAGACGCGGGGGGCAAACGGGGTAAGCGCGACGTTTACTAATGCCCCGCGAGGGTCTTGATAACACGCTGGACCACGTTCTTCTTTTGGAACGGGGGTTGGGCTGGGCAGGGCTGTGGTGGACTGGAAGCACTCACCAGTTGGGACCTGAGACAAGACAGAGGGCACAACAGACGCGCTGACACGTGCTTGAACGCTGCAAACAATGCTGTACAGTCAAAGGACGAGTCGTAACGTCGTTGCAATCGTTAATTGAGAAACCGCAATGCTTTTGAAGTCGATGATCCAAACACGCTCAAAGACTCAAGGACGAATGGACGAAAGCCGGCCTGAAAGAATATCGAGATGGACAGCGGCAACTGGGAAGGAGCACTGTTGCGCGGGAGGTCGTGGCGGCGTCGTGGACGGTCGTTAGGTCGTTGCGCTCGTCAATGGCGGGCCGTGCAGCGGGCAGTGTGGATAGATAGGATACTGATGGCGCTTCCCAAGCAAATGGAACACTACGCGACTCAGGCGTCAGTAGCTGCGGTGCACAACAAAGGTGGGAGATGGTGCGACGAATGCCAACCTCCGCCAGACAAGGTGCAGAGTCAAAAGCCAGCAGACAGCGAGATGCTGACTGCGTGGGGAGGGCGGAGGTATTGAGGCGGAGGTGGTTGGGATGGACTTGGGAAGCTAGTCTCGACCGCAACGGACGGCTACCAGCCAACCAGGCCCGCGAGCGATAGGCGAGGGCACGGGAAATGCTGGGTTGGGGCCGAGACAAAGCGTGGACGGGCGCGCTGTTCTGCGTGCAGAGCGTGTATATTATTGAGGGGTCCAAACGTACCAATGCCTCGACGAGGGACGCTGAGCGAGCAAGATGCAAGACTCGCGGCGATGCTGTCGGCGAGTGTGGAGAAGAGAGGACGTTCTCGTCGGCGGTGCTGCAGGATTCTCTGCAGCTCGACAGCAGGCAGGCCGCAGCTAAAGGGCTGACCGAGCCAGGCGAGCCACGCACGCCCCGCAGTGCAGTCCGCCCGAGGATGGGCTCTTTTTCGCAGACGGCGTGTCCCTACAACGTCAGTGCGCCATCGACGCCGCCGGCCGCGAGCCTGGGATCCGCGCGTGCGATGGTACTGGTGGTGGTGGTGGTGCTGCTGCTGCTGCTGCTGCTGCTGCTG
>JUDZ01009519.1:0-25802 GCA_000812845.1 Stagonosporopsis tanaceti | reverse complement strand
TTATGATACCCTTTCACCAAGAATGCTTTGATGGAAGTATGTCGTGCGGTAAACAATATATTCTAATAAAATCAGGAACCGTGACACCTGTCGCTTTACGTGTTTCCATCACAATCATCCAAGGCATGACTCATGCATTGAATCCACAGGACTCGAGAGATGCTTTTATGGGGTACTTGTGGGGAAACTAAAAAAGCTGCAGATCATAGCCGATGACCGGCCGGCGCATCAACCCTACAACACGCCTTCTCAACCACATGCCAAATGGAGCCGGCTTCAATCGTGCTCTCTTTCGAGAGAGTTCTTCCTCCAAGTAGTACTTGTAGCCTGGGATGTAGCGTGCACAGCCGTGAGAAACTATTTTTGTCCTTGTCTTGGATGAGTACACATGTCGACACTGTCGAGTTGCACAAATAACACTGTGTCAAGAGTATGTACTCGACAAATGCGCAACATGGACTCGTAAGCCTTTCCAGGGAAACCTGTTCCTATTGAACAATCACTGACACACTTTGTTACCTTTGCTTCCTTTCCCCACTTACTATGTAACGGAATATGTCTTCAAATCGGCATATACAAACACTGATCACGGAAATCTGATTGATTGTAAACGCCGTAAAGTTGAAGCATTGGGGCGTTCTGTGCACCCAGGTAATGTAAAAGCAGGGATGTCACATGACAGCTCGGCATCCAAGGGTGGGCGCGGCATCGTCCCGTCATTACTCTATACACAATAAATGTAACCAAAAATACGTTGTATCGTTCCCGTGATCGATGACCTGTTCATCTAGAGCTTCTTCGTATCCACACGTTTCCAGAAGGTATTACAATTACATCAATGATCAACAACACAGATTCTCGATGGCAAGAAGCTTTCGACTCAGATGTGTATCATGTGACATAATCGTATCAGCTCTATTCTCAAATCCAGACATCCGTGGTGCTCTCAACATCGTGACCTGCCCCTGGCCTTGGACCCTGGAGGTAAACGAAATGTGGCTAGGCTGTGCCCCACGCGTCCCGAGGCGGTGAGATCGCAGGCCCCTCCAAAAGACACGAAGTTCAATTGAAGCTCCCTTGCGTACTCTCAGTACCTCTACTCGGCTTCTGGCCTTTTGAACATAGCAGCAGTCGCTCTTTCAGACACTTGTCACTCCCATTCAGCGCTCGAATTCAGCAGATTTCTCAAGATGGCCGCCGCAGCTTCTGTTTACCCCTCGCTTGACCAGCGCCCGGTCAAGAACACAGTGCTTCTGTTTGATGTCGATGACACACTCACAAAACCGCGCCAGGTAAGTTCTAATGCTCACTGTTGTAGGCGGTCATGGCCTTCAAAGCTCGTAGCTTTCTTCTCGACCAAGAGGTGTTCGGTCTGCAAGATGACTACTCGGGCCTCACAAATAGCTCGGGGCCGTGTCAGATACAGTGCGCTAATGATCTACACAGCTTGTCAAGCCGGAGATGCTGCAATTGCTCTCTGAGCTCCGCCATAAGGTCGCAATCGGCTTTGTAGGTGGCTCAAACCTCGCCAAACAGCAAGAGCAGCTCGCGACCGCAGACATCAACGTCACTTCTCTCTTCGACTTTTGCTTCGCGGAAAACGGCCTCACAGCATACCGTCTGGGGGAGCAGCAGGCCAGTCAGAGCTTCATTGGGTGGATCGGGCAGGAGAAGTACAATAAGCTCGTGAAGTGGTACGTCTCTTTCGGTGCAGCAGATGCTGTGCTGGGCTCAGCCCATCTAGCTGTATATTCAAGGTCCTAGTCTAATATTACTTTTCCAGGATCCTGCACTACATCGCCGATCTCGATATCCCCATCAAGCGCGGTACATTCGTCGAGTTCCGTAACGGCATGATCAATGTCTCTCCCATCGGCCGTAACGCCTCGACCGAGGAGCGAAACGAGTACCAGAAATACGACATCGAGAACGACATTCGCCCGACCATGGTGCGCAAGCTGAAGGAAGTCTTCCCCGACTACGGCCTCACATACTCCATTGGCGGGCAAATCTCCTTCGACGTGTTCCCCACCGGCTGGGACAAGACATACTGCCTGAACTTCATTGCAAAGGAGAAGGAGAGGGAGAACGGTGTCGACTACCAGACTATTCACTTCTTTGGTGACAAGACATACAAGGGCGGCAATGACTACGAGATCTACAGCGATGAGAGAACGATTGGTCACTCGGTCAAGAACCCTGATGACACATACGCGCAGTTGCAGGAGCTGCTCAAGTCCTTTCAACAGTAGGCAGTCGATGAGCGGTATGGATGACGAGCAACAAGTGGAATCAGCTATTAGAGTGAAGAGTTCAATCTGAGCAGATTCTACAATCATTGCAACTTTCTAGAGACGATGAACTTGAGTGAAGCTCAGTGCCCCGAGCAACTCATCTAATCAACTTTATGAGGTGCGCCCGATGTCACTGTAAACATGCTTGCGTATAACTCGTTCGAATGCAGCTATTTCGATGTGAATGTTCCTGGATAGGATTACACTCTTCTTTATACAAAAAAAAATCCGTAAGCCAACAAAGACCTCACTCGCAGTATCCTGTTCAACAACAATAACATCGTGAATGATCTGTCGACTCCCTCTCGTCTGTTTCAGACCCAGCAAGCGACTTTGCTATTTGACAGCCTTTAGTATCTCCTCGACCTGAGCAGCATCTACAAGCGGAACAGGATTTGTTTTTGCCCAAAAATCCTCCAACGAATTCTTCGCCAACGCAGGAATCTTATCCGGCGAGATGTCGTACGCGCCCAGTGTCCGCGGCAGCTCGAGGAACCGGATAAGCACATCCAAAGCATCACCCAGATCGCTGGTCTCAGGCTCCAGCCCACCTCTCCTTAGCACCTCTGCCACCTTGGCCTCGGACCAGATGATTTTCTGCACCACGCCTTGTCGCCTCGCGATCTCAGCGTGCGAGCCACCGTACTTGAGGTTGAACTTCATCACCGCCGGACACATGATACAGCTCGTGACCCCATGCGGGACGCCCAAAGGCCCTAAAATTCGTCAGCCGACATACTCGCTCCCCACGAGATGCAATAAACCTACCCAATTGGTGCCCAATAGCGTGACTGCCACCCATCGGCACCCCGGCCCTCACATTCTCCATGGCAAACCTCACCGCCATCTGGCACTCAAACCTAGCCTGCACATCCCCCGCGTCCTCCTTACACCGCAGCAGCCCCGGCACCAATAACCTCAGCCCCCTCTCCGCGCGCGCATCGCTCTCCTCCGTCGCGGAGAGACTGCACAGCGCCTCGACACAGTGGTCCAGCGCGCGCACGCCCGTCGACAGCCAATGAAACGCGGGCGTCGTGGCACACAGCGCCGGATCGAGGATCGCAAGGCTGGCGCCCATGCCTGAGTGCAGGAAGCCAATTTTTTGCTTGGTGGCATCGTTGGTGCCGCCTGCGAGGGCAAAGTACTCGCCGCCTGAGAGGGTGGTGGGGATGCAGATTAGAGGGATTGTAGGGCGGGAGATGTGCAAGGGGGGGTTGGGGGCGCCGAGGGCGAAGGGCGAGAGGTGCGAGGGGGTGGAGATGTTGTTTGCGAGGCACTGGTCTTGTCAGGTCAAGTACGTTGGTGTTGGGGGCTGGATTGAAGGTGGGCATCATACGAAGACAACTAGCTTGGCTGCGTCGGTTAGACTGCCTGCGCCCAGCGTGACGATGCAGTCAGCGTGCTTCTCCCGGGCTTGCGAGGTGACGGCGAGGATCTCAGACCACAGCGAGTGCGATGCCATGCCTCTCTGGACGCCTACAACGGTCTCTTTGCCGAGTTCATTCAAGAGAAGGTCGAGCTTGTCTGTGCTGCGGCTAAGAGAGCCAGATGCGATAACGAAGACTTTCGAGGCATTGTAGGTCTGTTTGACGTGTCTTGCGCATGCGACGTGATAGGTCAGTCCGTGCGATATGAAGGGTCCCGGTAGGTCAAGATGGGATACTGGAATTCCTGCCAAGTCGGCACCAGCTGAGGAGGTGAAGGCTGCTTCGTAGGTCTCTGTTCCAGCCATGTCTGCAGATGAATTGGACGCCCCAGAGTCCTTTATATTGCTGTAAGATCTTCTACAGTGAACTACCGCAGTGGAAGTCCATTTTTCGTCTTGAATTGCATCCACTCCCTTCTCGGCTAACCCGACGAGGTAGAAATGAGGCTGGAGTGGGGAACGGGAGCTTGGCATGCTCGACCGAGGTACAGTCGATTTCACCGCGCGGCTGGGCGTATTATACATCGAGCAGCCTGTCCCTCGTCCCTCGTCCCTCGTTCCTTTAGCTTGACGACCCACAGAGCGCGATATTTCATGCCGTGATCGATCGTTTTGAAATGCTCGGCTTTCGTACTGAACGACATGCTCCGCTCAAATCCGACCCTGTATCTAGCAAAGACAGAGCAACGCAGCTGCGGACACTGCAAGCTATATCCAGCCGCAACCTCACAACTTCTTCGCGCACTCCACGTCTCCACGTCTGCAACCCTCCTCCCCTGCTCACCAAGGCCACCACCCCTTCTTCCCCGAAGTTCCGCCATTCGCCCCCTCCCTAACCTCCCCAATCTTCTCTCCAACCTTCTCCACCACGCCCTCCGCTTCCCGCCTCTTTCTGTTCATCGCGCCCGCCAGCTCCTCCTGCAAGCCCTTGATCTCACTCTTCTTATCGTGCGCCTCCTCTATTGTCTCGAGCTTCATCCACCCAAAGTACGCCAGCTGGTATGTGAAGAGCGCGCCGAGGAAGCATTTCAGTATGGGTGCGGAGAAGGAGCGGTAGAAGGCGCCGACTTTGGAGGGTTGCTTGGGAGGTTGTGGTGTGGGTGTGGGTGGTTGGGGCTCGATAGAGAGGTTTCGCCGGGAGATACGGGCGAGTGTTTGGCGGGTTGCGCGGAGGCGGAGGAGGTGTGCTGCTCGTGTGGTGTTCATGATGAGTGCGTATTGATAGTCGCGACTTGTGGCGCGTTGTGACTTTTCGTCGTGTGCTGTGCTGGACCGACGTTCGACGACCTTATCAGAGATCGGCGATAACGAATTGACCCGTCGGGCGATGAGTTGAAGATGTTGGTACTGAGAAAAGCAACAGAGCTCAAAGCTCCCGCGCTTTCAACCAAAGCAAACCTCCGCCTTCCCTCCGCACTAGCGCCGCGTCCGAGCTTCCTATTTCCGAAGGGAACACCGTTGCAACACGCCCATCCCTAACAACCCATTCGCTCCTTCAGTTCTCCTCTTTCTGTCTTCTACAGACTAATCCTCCTCTCCCCGCCAATCCTTCCCTCAAACATCAACCCGCCCGCTCCGTCACAATGGTACGCCATCGACTCCGTCCTCTGCCAACCGGCCCTCCGCATCGGGCCAGCTCCAAACACCCTAGCTAACACGCAACCCGGCAGGCCCAAACACCACAACAGCGCCAGGCCAACATGCGCTTCGCCAAAGCGCAGGAGAAGAAGATGGGCAAGCCCGAGGGCCCGCAGATTGTGAAGCCCCGGGGGCCGCAGAAGAGCCCCATCAGCAAGATCTGGATCAGTACGTATATACCGTTACCAAACCAACCACGGGAAAATGTCGGTTTGGAGGGTTTGGGCTGACGCGTGTGTGAACAGTTCTGCTGGGTTTTGTCCTGTGCGGAGGCCTGCTGTTCGAGGTCCTGAAGCTGTTTTTCTAGGCGAGCGAACGCACGATGCTTCTCAGCGAGCGACGCGGCGGGATGCCTTTCAAGCGGACCATCACCCTTTGTCGATACCATGGCGAGATTCGTTTGGGGGGGGACGCGGTACGAGGGAGAAGGGAGAGACCGCGCGCGTCGGGAAAAGCTCTCCTTTTCGTCATTTTCTTCTTTCTACTTTAGCCTTCTGTTTGAACCTTTCTCCGGACATAGGGCGCGGCGTTTCGGCGTGGGATCTACTGTGCTCCGAACACTTTGGCACAAAATCGTGGTCGTATACCAATTGAACTTGGACTCGCTATGCATTGTTTCAATGAATGTGTTGGCGACTGGGTTGGGAAGATACACTTGTAGATACTAACACAAGCAGGCCGTCGTATGGTATTATACAGCATGCGAAACGACATGCAGCGAGCAGCGCATGATCTCGCAAGCTTCTAATTCTGTTTCGGTCGACTCTCCGAACCATGACCAAACTTTTGATTACAACAATTTTCTAAGGGGTATATGCTATATAGGGGACCGTCTACCATGCATTTTCGCCTTGCAATGCAGCCATATTCTCGCTCATGACTTCTCGACCAAAGCGTCTATTCAAAAAGAAAGAAAAAAAGAAAAAGTCCTTGACCTACCACTTTCCAGCCTCCCGACCTAGAACTGCACCTGGAACCTCGGATTCGTCCTGATGCTCTCACCCTTCAGCCTGAAGAAGACCGGCACGGGGATGAAAGCCAGCGCAACGAAGCCCAGCAGCGAGTTGCCCCACCCCAGACCAAGCTTGTCGTACATGTCGAGGCCGGCAAGGGGCAGCACGGCGCCGAACACGGATCTGAGCACTGTGTTGGCGGCGATGGCAGACGCGGCATGCACAGTGAACGCGTCGACTAGATAGGTCTGGATGGTCATCATGGCGGTCAGGTTGCCGACGCCAATAAAGGCTGTACCGATGATGGGAACTATCCACGTTAGTAAACTTGTCAAGCGGTCTGGACACGAAATCGACTCACCAATCCAATGGACGCCATAGTATGTTGTCCATCCATACAAGAAGATCCCGAACGGCAAGCTTACAGCACCAGGGATGGTGAGGGTCATAAGCAGACGGTGCTCGGGCTTCGCGTTGCCTTTAGCCTGGTGCTTCTTGATGTTCTTATCCGACATGCTGCCCAGCACGCCCATGCCGGCGATCATGCCAACGCCCATACCGAGATACGCAAGTCCGACTGCGCCCGAGGAGAAGCCATATTGGCCTTCGAAGACGAACGTCATGGTCGTGAAGAACAGGTAGAGAATACCATAGTTGACGGAGATGTAGAGCGACATGAGGAACACGATGGGTGAGAAGAAAAGCATCTTCATTGGCCGGGCGATGGCACGGATAAAGACCTCTTTCGGAGGGAGTCCAGAATCGAGCTTGGAGCGAAGTTCCATGTTGCCTGTTTCTTTGCGAAGACGGGCGACTTTCTTGTTGAGGATGGTTTGGTGGAAGGTCTCACGGCCGAGGAAAGCGAGGGAAACACCAAAGACGCCGCCGAAGATGGCGAGGAGGTAAAACACCCAGCGCCAGGAAAGGCTCTGCACGAGAAATCCACCGCAAACAGGCCCGACGATGGGACCTAGCAATGGTCCCATGGAGTAGATGGCCATGGCGCCTGCACGCTGCTGCGGCGGGAACATGTCTGCAATCGTGCCACCGCCAAGGGTAAGGGGACAGGCACCGGCGCATCCAGCGAGGAGTCGAAAGGCGATGAGCATGCCCATGGAGGTTGAACGAGCGCAGGCGATGTTGAAGACGATGAAGAGGATGTTGCAGATATTGTAGAGGGGCATGCGTCCGTACATTTCGGACATGGGCGCGATGACGAGAGGGCCTGGGGTACATATTAGTCTGGTAGTCCCAAGGTATGGCCGACACACGTACCGATAGCAAAGCCGAGGAGGTATACTGATACAACGAATGTAGCCATCAAATTCGACTGCTCGTCAAAAGCACGCATAACCTGCGGCACACCAGGCGCGAAGAACGATGATGCGAGTGGCGTGATGAAAGTAACAGCTCCGAGCGCAGCAATAATAGACCATTTCTTCTTTGCCGGCCAGTTCAAAGGGTTCGCAAGATCGTCTGGGCCGTCCCAGTCAACAATGTTTGGATCTCGTATCTCTTCTTGCACTGGTGCATCACCACTAAGTGTGTGTTCGTCTGTGTGAGTTGACAGTGCTTGGCTTTGCGCGCCCTTTTCTACGTCTGTGGTAAATGTGTCGGCGTCTTGACCTTGCTGGTATGCCTCGCTCTCCTTCTCATTCAGGTCTCGTGCCTCCATGGCAGAGTCTGGGAATGTTGAGGGTGTTGCCATGTCGGAGGATGCTGCGAACTATGTCGTTAGTACGTGGGCGCAAGGCTGCTCCGTTGGGACTGATGTAGCCTACCGAGTCCGTGTGATATTCACGTACAGGTGTCAAAGGCCAGGCTTGTGGTGCGTCGCCTCTGTCCTTCGCGATGGAAACCCTGCAGCGTTGCGTCGAAAACCACGTCTAACGAAGCAACAAAACCACAAGATCAGAGAATTGACCAAAGCCTAAGCAGCGGGGATTGGGAGAGGTATTAGCCAGGCCCTCATCCCTCGGCCGAATGCGAGAGCGTGTCGCACTCGCATGGTAAGCAAACACACCAATCACAGGGCGCAGATGCCGTCAGCCGTGCTTAGGGGAGGCTTGTTTGAGGGCGAAGCGAGCTTGAGCGCGGGAGAGACAGCACGCCTCAACGGAGATAAATGGAGGGTCGGCAAATGTAGCCACCGATGTGCTTGTTTAGGGGTCGACGAAGAGGGGAACGCTATTGAGGAATGCAGCACCGGAGGCTAGATTGCTGTTCCCGATACGCTGTATACGGTCGCCCGTTTGTCCGAGGGTTATGTGTGGCACGTCGCCGCGTTCATTGTGTCTGTGATCGGCCGTCGCGAATGCTAGACTTTCAATATCATCCGCGGAGGGCTCGCTGTTCGATTGCCCGAGTTCGTGGGTTGCACCTTCCCACATCTGTCAGCCTCGTCTCGTGTGAGAAAACGAGCTGTAACTTTCAAGTTGAGCAGCTTCAACGGAGCTTTCGTAGCGTGTCAGCAATGACTTTCAGTCAGTCACGAGGCTACTCAGCTTGTCACTGTAGATACAGACGGTCTTGGGCAATCTAAACAGCTCCCAGCTACCCTACGCTGTCAGAATGTCGCAATACATGTAACGCCTTTTCTGCAACACGAAAACTCTGCATCTACCACAGTGCGATGCACTATCGCCGTGACTGTAAAGCGTGAACATATCTACAGACAACATACGATGTTAGTATAGGGCCGAGCAGCCCCGCTGTTGCGGGTTGTGTCCCACGCTTCCCCAGATCTTCACTCTTCCGCAGAGGTCCGGTGACCTGGTCCATCCACCATAGGGCTTAAGTACGTGAACCCGATCGCCGCTGCTAGTACATCTTTACAGTCACGGAGATGCACCAATGAAACGAGCGAGAACAATATTATAACCTATCTACAGACGAAACCTTTTGCTTTCTACAAAACTTTACCAGCAGTGGATGAGGTACTCCTATCCTTTGTCTCGACCTTCCGCAGGCCTCTACCGGCCTGAATTTGACCAAGAAGAGCTCCGCGATCCGGCAGGCCGCCGGGCGCCTTCATGCTAGGCATTGGTGGAGGAGGCGGGCCCCCCATTGGTGGCGGAGGAGGTCCGGGGGGTGGTGGAGGCGCAGAACCTGCAGGCATCGGTGGAGGGGGAGGAATACCTGCTGGAACTGGAGTCTGAGCAGGCGAGTCCTTGTTGTCCATCGATGACAACGGTCGCGGAGGTGCCATAGTGCCGAACAAGATAGAAGCTAGGTGCTTAGCTCCTCCCTGTGTGGGAGCCTCATCATCGTCCGAGGACGAATCGTCCGAATCGTCACCAGACCAGCCATCGTCATCCTGTCTGCCACGAGTGCGGGCCGAAGGCGCGGCGGGCTCGTTGAAGGTTGGTGCAGCAGCCTTGGTGGCCTGCTCCTGGGTCAAACGATGGAAAGGGTTTGTAGACACCTCGCTGGTGTTGCTTGGCGGAGGCGGAGGTGTGTTGGTGCTGTCCTGAGTAGAGAGGGCCATCTTCTTGTAGAAAGGGTTCGTGCTCTCGCCCCCCGCGACGGGGTGGGGACTAGTGACCGACGAAGCTGGTGGGCTTGGGAACGAACCTGGCACTTGTGGCATAGGCGGTGCCGGTGGCGGCGCTGTGCTTCGTGGCAGTTCTTGGCTTGCAGTAGGTGTGGATTCCTGAGGAGTCATGTTTTGAGGGCCTTCATCATCAGAGGAGTCCTCGTCGTCAAGAGCCTCCAACTGTAGCTGTAATTGTCGCTCGCGTTCGCGTGCAGCTTCGATCTCGGCACGCTGAGCGGCCAGCTTGGCTTCCTTCTCCTGTTGTTCTTTCTGCGCGCCAGCTCGGCGCTTTTTCTCCTCCGCCTTCTTGAGCTTGCCCTGCTGTACCTGTTCCTCTAGAGCCCTGAGACGAGCTTGGGCAGCTTCGCGCTCCTGCGCAAGCTCATCTTCCTGTCGGCGCTCCTCATCCCTGTCAAGATTGTCAGTAAGACCTTCCGTCAGCGCTTGACCTTGACTTACTCCAGGCGTTTAGTCTCTGCTTCCTGAGCCTGCTGCTGTTCACGCAAAGCCTGCTCAGCAATATCATTCTCAGCCCTCTTCGCCTCGGCTTCGGCCTGTTCCACATCGTGCTGTGCGACATCGGCCTTGTTCTTGCGCGAAGCTGGTGGGGGCGGCGCAGGCTTCTTGCCGGTGGCCTTAGCTGGCGCTGGAGGTGCGGTCGACTCGCCTTCAAGTCTCCTCTGCCTTTCTTGCTCGCGACGAGCGTCTTCCTCTTCAGCTTGCCTGAGCTTGTCTTCGCGCTCCTTCTTCTCACGCTCTGCACGTTGTTCAGGCGTTTCGCCAGCTTTAGCCGGAGCTCGCAGACCCAGTGCCGCCAAGCGCTCGGCCATGCGTTGCTCGGCCTGCTGCTTGATAAATGCAGCTCGCTCTGCTGGAGTCTTGTAAGCAGAAGCGCCACCAGGCGTAGGCGTCGAGCGCGGAGACTCCGTAGCGCGGGCAGGACTCTCGTAGCGAGAGGTTGGTTGCGTGTCGTTGGTGCGCGAGGATGCGCGCCCAGTATCACGAGATCTGTCTTCCTTGCGGACGCGTGCAGCACGGCTACTTCGCTGCAGATCGAAGATGAAATCCCTGACTTCATCCTCCACACCGAGAGCCTCCTCCCACCGACGCCGCTCATGCTCGCTGCGGCTGTCGTGTCCACCCTCTCTGAGACTAGACTCAAGTCCCTTGGTGTATTCGTTGACACTGTCCTCTACATCGCGGATCATGCGCTCGTTGTTCTCCTTCTCCGATCGAATTCGAGACTGTTCTTTCTCCAGGCGCTCAGTAGCCGCGCCTGCATCGTCGCCAGCAGGAGCAGGCCTGCCAGTCAAAGCAGCGGAGCGCGCTTGCATCATAGCCTTAGCGCGTGCCTTCAAACGATCAGACTCTGTAACCGCGCCGCCAGGTCCTGTTCCAACAATCGTGGCTGAAGATCCAGGATGCGCTTTGGCATCTTTCAGCCTGAAAAGTTCGAGCTGGGCATCGGCGATTTCGCGCTCGATACGGCGCACATTGGAGGCAACTTCAGGCAGGCGATCCGTCAAGGTCTGAAGCTGACGCTTGAGCGCACGACGCTCAGCGTCCGAATCGCCGCCATGCAGAGATGCTTTGGGATGAGCGTCAATATCGTCCTGCACCCTGCGAATGCGACGGTACAGCTCGTCAGCCTCCTTGCGGTCTCGGCGGTCAAGAGCATCATCATCATCAGCAGCATTCTCATCCTGCGTGTCCATAGCGTCCAACAAGATCTGCTTCTCCTTGACTGCTTTTCTGAGCTGTTCCAAGCTCATTTCGTCCGAACGACCAGAGGTAGGCGAAGATGCACCAGAAGCAGGCGAAGGCGACCGGCCACCGCCACCAACACGGTGCCTCGCGCTTGAGCGATAGCCAGCGTTGTCGTCGTTGTTTCGGAAGACGGTGGCATCCTTACGGCCTCCAGCCGCTGGGCTGTTAGATCGGAACGAGTGGGTCTTGAGGTAGCTGACACCAGTGCGCTGAGGTTGGAGGAACGCGCCTGAGTTCTTCCTGTCTTCGGCATCGCCACGGAGCAGATTCTTCATGGCGCCAATCGAATCATTGATGTTGCGGGTGGATGGTGGGACTAGCTCAGGGGGCAGACGGTTCGGCACTGGGTATCCGTTCAGCTTGCGGTAGATGAGATGCATAGCAACCGCAAATTCATCCAGGTTAAGGCGGCCACGGTCAGCAGAGTCCGCGAGTGTCCAGATCTTTTCCAGGTCAGACTTGGGCAGACCACTCTGACCAAGAATCTCAATGGCTTGGGCACCAGCGATGTAGCCCTTACTCATACCATCCCAAGCTTTGAAGGTCTCGTCATACAGCTTCTTCTCGCCCTTCGTGATGGCCCAAGGAATAGTCGCGTTGCCAGTCAGTCCGCTGGTCGTGTGGTTGCCCGCATCTCTTCCAGTCTGGGGCATCATGCGCCCTGCTAGAGCTTCAATATTGGGAAGACCGGTAGAGGGCGTGTTGACAAGACCCCATTGGCCGGGCATGCCAGTGGGCTGCGCGTTGAGAGGTGCCATTCCAGTCTGCTGAGGGGCCAAGTTGCCACCACCGAAGCCGGTGGGCATTGGCGGCATTGGAGGAAGCGGGCCAGTGTATCCGCCTGCCATGCCTTGGCCGAAGCCGGTCTGCTGCGGCTGCATGCCCATATTCTGCGCGCCATATCCGGTCGGCTGGGGCGCCAAAGACGACAGCAATTGACTGTTCGATGGCTGTGGCTGCGGCTGCTGGATCGTGGGGGGCGCGTTGAACGAGGGCGCGTTGCTTGCCGGGGTCGGGCGATTTGGCTGGTTGTCGGCGATGTTGAAGGAAATGATGTCGACCATGCTCGACACTTCGTTCTGGACGCGATCAGGCAGAGCACTCGGAAGGTCCTTGCCAGTCAACTTCAGATTGCAGAGATACATGGCGAGTGCAAACTCAGGAAAGAGAAGCTGTCCTGATTTGGTGGTGTCGGACAGAGTCCAGATGTGGCCGAGTGCATCTCCTGGGAGCTTCGACCGCAAGAGCAAGTCTCGTGCCTGGTCTCCGGACAAAGCCGAGCCATCGCCTACAGCAGACTTGAACAGCTGCTCGAACTTGGCCTGGTCTTGCGCCGTGATGAACGACAACCGTATGCTGGGGATCTTGCTGCCCGACTTGGCCGGCACGGGCGGCGGCACAGAAGACGAGGGGCCGCGGAAAGAGTCGGCCATGGCAGACGAAGTCATGCCCGTGGGCTGGGGCCTCTGTGGCTGCGCTGGTAGTTGCTGCTGCTCCAGCTGCGGGGCGCCGGTCTGAAAGGGCTGTTGTGGCGGAGCTTGCTGGAAGCCCTGGTTCTGTTGCTGTTGGCCAGGGAAGCCCGTGAACTGCGACTGCAGCTGCTGAGGCTGCTGTCCAAAGCCCGTCTGCTGGGGCTGCTGCTGTCCGAAGCCTTGCGGGTTCCCCGGGTAGCCTGTGAACTGCTGCTGCATTGGCTGCATTTGGCTGCCTCCAAAGCCCGTCTGCTGCGGCTGCACACCGAAACCCGTCTGTTGAGGCTGGAAGCCCTGCTGCTGGCCGAACTGCTGCTGCTGCTGTTGCTGTTGGCCATACGGAGGCTGCGACGGACCGCGAGCGCTCTGCCCACCCCCTAAGAAGCTGTTCGACCCAGAAAACATGGTGTGCGAGCGGCCGCGGGTCGATTATGCAGCTCGGGTGTTGCGCATGCGAGGAATCACTGAAGGAACGAGAGGGGGCGCGCGCGAATCGGTGAGGAGTGGGTGATGTGTAAGAGACTAGGTTGCGAGCTGTTGCTACCCGTGGACTCCAGTTCACGCTAAGGGAATGACGCAGCCTAGCTTGGGCTCGAAGCGCGTGCTTGGAACGACCGCAACAGCAACAGACCTGCACCTCAGTGACAATGTCGCACGACCAGAACGGAGCGCCGGCGCCGAATGCTGAGGCCGAATTTGCTGCAGTAGGCGGCTCCACGAGAGACTGTGTTCGACAGCCCCTGACAGCTATTACAGGCAATGAAGGAGCTCGCTCGGGGCGAGCAGACCGCCTCGGCGTTGGAATCACACCTCGACTCGCTGGAAAAGAAGATCGAAGAGCTGCTGGCACAGGCCGAGAAGGCCGAGAAGGACATACAGACCGATGCGCCCACAACCGACAAGCCAAGTTCCCAAGAACCAAGCAAGAGCTCATGAGGGCGTATTCGTGAATGAAGGATAGCTGGCAGCTTCTTGCGTTGCTAAAGAAACGGGATGTAGGCACGCTCGGCGTTCTTCGTTGCATACATCGCCCAGGAGGTCACCGGATTATCCTAGAAGATCATTCTCTAGAAGACGATGTAGTCCTCGAAGTAATTATCATATCTCAAGGTGTGCGCACAACATCTTTGAATGCCTCCGCTGCTTTGTTTGCAGCGCTACGGCGTCCTTCCTCAGTAACAACAAGCTGTTGGAAGGATCACACCAACATTCAGAACAGCACACCTTTGTCTACATGGGTATCTATATACTCGCGCCCTGGCGAATCCATCTACAAGCCTCCAATCGTCGAGGGCTTCACCTCCGAGCCCTCCGTTTGGAAAGCCTGCTCCAAGTGGAAGACTCCCTCGCTGTCCTTCTCAAACACGCCCACCTCGGTGATTATGCCGTCAATAAGGTCGGCAGGGGTAACGTCAAATGCAGGGTTCCACACGTTGATGCCGTTCGCTGCGATGCTGACCGTTTCCACGACTGCAAGATCCAAGTTGACTCCGTCGTGACGAGGCCCCTTCACAAGAGTGACTTCTCTGCCAGGCCGCTCTTCGATGACAATGTCAGCTCCGGACTTGGTCTGCAGGTCGATGGTCGTCCTTGGTGCAGCGACGAGGAACTTCACTCCGTGGTGCTTTGCAAGGATTGCGAGCGAGTAAGTGCCAATCTTGTTGGCAGTGTCACCATTCGCAGCGACACGATCGGCACCGACGACGATACCGGCGATGTTCTCGCTGCCGCCTCGCAGTCGAAGGAGCGCCGCGGCCATGGAATCCGTGACTAGAGTTGCGGGGATCTGATCGTGTACCAATTCGAAAGCAGTCAGCCTCGAGCCCTGGTTGTATGGGCGGGTTTCTGAGCAGAAGGCATGCTTCAGTGACCCGCTGGAGTGCAAGGATCGAATCACGCCCAGAGCAGTTCCGTAACCCGCAGTTGCAAGTGATCTGACAAGGTCAGCAGCAAACCCCACATGCAAGAGCGTAAACATACCCAGTGTTGCAATGCGTCAACATGCTTACTGGGCCCTTCTTGCCAGCCTCTGTGTTCTTCACAATCCACTCTGCGCCATGCTTGCCGATGTTCTCGTTGTCGCTCACATCATCAACAAGCATCTGCTCGGCGGCTGTGACGTACGCCTCCCTCACAGAGTCTCCGCTAGCTCCACTCTGTGCAGCCGCCTCGTTAGTGATCTTCCTCAGCTTGCCTGCCGCATCTGCGAGATTCACGGCGGTTGGTCGGCTGGTGACCAAGTAGTCCAGCTTTTCTGTAATGAAGACCTGCACTTCCTCGGCCACCGACGAGAGCTTCATGTTTGTGAGTTCAACCGCCAGCGCAAGAGCGGCGACGATCGCGATAGCTGGTGCTCCGCGCGTTCGCATCTCCTTGATGGCATGCCATGCATCGGTGCTGGAGTAGATGTGGTCATATTCTTCAGCGTGAGGCAGCTTGAGCTGGTCGAGGATCTCAAGCTGTCCCCGGGTGTACTTGATTGCCTGGAGCACCATGTTGTCGGGCTTGAAGTTGTTGCAATGGTGTTTGCTGGGCAGAAAATTCAAGATGGTGAGCTTTCCGGTCGCGACAACACAACACGCGGGGTGTGCCGCCCCACTTCCAGCTTGATGGAGGGGCAGCAACCGTCTTACACCAAACACCGAGCATAGCTCCACAGAACCCAATTGAGGTCTATTGCAGGGCTTTTACTTATTGAACCCTCCTGAAGATGTTTTCGAGCACTCACGCAAAAGTCAAGTCCACTTATCTGACCCACAGTCGAGCTCCGAGAGCTCCAGTACAATGACATCAGGACTACCTAGACAAGCGCCTGGTATGCACAAGGCGGCGGTTAGAGCCGCCAGGACAGGAACAATCTGCTCGCTCTGCATCTTCATCTCATGTTCACTCTCCCTAGACGAATCAGTTTGTCACGTCCTGCCATCTCATCCATCCGTCGTCCATCTCCTTCCTCTCCCTCCACCACAAGAAACACCTCCACCATGTCGAAGCTCAGCCTAACCTCGACCCTCCCCCTGCCCAACTCCCCGCACAAAATCCCCCAGCTCGGCTTCGGCGTCTACCTATCCCCGCCCGAAACATGCGTCAAGTCGTGCCTCACGGCGCTGCAAGCCGGGTACCGCCACATCGACACGGCGCAGTACTACGCCAACGAGGCGCAGGTCGGGCAGGCGCTGCGCGAATCGGGCCTCAAGCGCGAGGACGTGTATCTGACGACCAAGATCCTCAGCCCGGGGCCCGACGTCGAGTCCACGTATGCAGGCGTGCTCGAGAGCGTGGAGAAGCTCGCGGGCAAGGACGGCTACGTCGACCTGTTCCTGATCCACAGCCCCAACGCGGGCGCCGACAAGCGCAGGCTCATGTGGCTGGCGCTGGAGCAGGCCAAGGCCGCGGGCAAGGCGCGCGACATCGGCGTCAGCAACTACGGCATCGGGCACATGGAGGAGATCAAGAAGATTGGCAGCGTGTGGCCCCCGGCCGTCAACCAGATCGAGGTGCGTCTTTCTGCCGCTCCGGCGCGAACCCCAACCTGTCGTCCACCCATAATGTGGTGCATGGCCCACTGACACTTCTGCAGCTGCACCCGTGGTGCCAGCAAAAAGACGCCGTGGCCTACTGCCAGGCCAACAACATCGTCGTCGAAGCGTACTGCCCGCTTGTGCGCAACCAGAAGGCCGCCGACGCAACGCTGCAGGGCCTCGCGGCCAAGCACGGCGTCAGCGACGCGCAGGTGCTGGTGCGGTGGAGTCTGCAGCGCGGGTTTGTGCCGCTGCCCAAGAGCGACACCCCGGCGCGCATCGAGAAGAACGCCGCGCTGTACGGGTTCGAGCTGGACGGCGACGATATGGCGAAGCTGGATGCGCTGGATCAGGCCGAGGAGGGCGCCCTGGTGCAGGCCGTTAGCAACGAGTAGGGGGTGGACGAACACTGTGCGCGGACAACACGGACACGTGTCGGCCCAGAGACTTTGACATGGATGAACTGAATTGAATTGAATTGAATCGAACTGAACTAAGTCGACTCAACCCACACGCGCACCTCACGCATCCCCAACCCCCATCCCAACACAAACATCCATGTACCCCCCCACTTAGTCCACGGGAGAAGAATCTCACTCGCGCAGGTCTGAAAAAAGGGGGATCCCCGCCCCGACCCACGAGTCGTCCCCGTCCTCGCTTGACGCTGAGAAAGAGGGGGGGGGGGCCAAGGGGTTCAGTGGCAGGATTGATCTCGCGCTTGGTAGCCCGCCCCCCTTGTGAGGGACGGACAGACAGGGGGCCATGGGGGAGCGGCGCGACGTCTGTTGGTGTGTAGGTGCGCTGTGTGTGTGTGTGTGTGTAGTGTTTTGGGGAAGGGTGGGGAGAGAGGTGGGTTTTGTAGTGGGGGCAGGTGAGAGAGGTGAGGGTGAGGGTGAGGGTGAGGGTGAGGTGAAAGAGAGTGAAGTGAAGGAGGGGAGGTGCCAAACGGCTGGAGAGAAAAGAATCAATTAGCGCGTGTAGAGCGCTGGTGATGCTGGGTAAGGTACAGGATATACATACACTCGTTCATACATACATGGGCGGACAATGCGTGCGAGATCACGCCGCGGCGGCTGTGGCAGCGGCATCAGACGGCTCGCCCTGCGCCTGCTCGATCTTCTCCGCCATGCCCAGATCCCTAAACTGCCACCCCTCCTCTGCATCCACCCAGTCCTTCTTCTCGCCCAGCACGGCCAGATTCGCCTCGCCCGCCCGCTGGACCAAGAACTCGTCAGCCACACGCTGGACCTGCTCGGCGGTGGTGTCGAGCAGCCTCTCTCTCCGCTCCTGGAGCATCTGGTCCGTAACGCCAGAGAGGAAAAGCCGCATGCCCTCGCGACTCACGCTCTGCGGGGCGTCGTACCCCTGGAAGGCGCTCAATTTCGCCTCCTCGAGATCCTGCGCGCTCCACGCCCGGTCGCGCGCCCATGCACCCGCCTCGCGCATCACCCGCATGCTGTTTACCGGGTTGGGGTCACGGTACGAGTACATGCCGAACACGCCGCCGAGACCGCGCGCATAGGCGCCGCCGCCGTACGCACCGCCCTTCTCGCGGATCTCGGGGTGCAGCGACTTGAAAGTAAGCAGCTTGGCGAGGATCTCGAGGGGAGCGCCGGCGGGGTCGACGTAGGGGACTGTCTTGACCGCGCGGGCAGAGTAGTAGACTTGGTAGGGAAGGGGGAAGAAGGACTTGGCGTTGCGGGGGTAGGTGTTTTGCTGGGAGGTTTGGGGGACGGCGACGGATTGTGGGAGCGAGGTGAGGAAACGGGAGAGGGCGTCTTGGTTGGGGGTTGCCGACTCCGGGCTGCAGTTCAGGGCTACGCGGAGGGAGGAGGAGTTGGCGATGACGAAGGATTGGATGGCTTTGAGCTTGTGGATGACGTCTGTGAGGGAGTCGAGGGAGGCGAGACGTGTGGTCAGCGTCACTTGGGTGAGGCCGCCGGTTTGCTCTGCAAGACGTCCGACGGGGGTGATGCCGGCCTCGGCATATCGCATGGCGTACGAGTGGCCAGATGATGCGATGTTGTTGACCGCGCCGCTCGACGAGGCCTGGAGGAGCTCTCTAATCTTCTTCTCTGCTTCGGGGCTCTCGAAGTCTGTCTCCTGTAGAATTGTGCGCAGGAGTTCGTACATGTCAGGGATGTTGCGGTCGAAGGCATAGCCTGAGAACGCAATGCCTTCCTCGTACGAGTCGAGTGAGAGCGGCGACTGGTTGGAATGGTAGCCAACAGAGATGCCTCCAGTCTTGAGCTTGATCAGCTCTTCCAGCTGCTCCATGGTCTTGTTCTTGGTGCCCAAGCGCATGAGAGCGTCTGTGAAAAGAGGGATAAGCTCTCTCAGCTCGTCTGGCAGGTTCTCCAATCGGTGTACCGCGCGGAAGTATGTGAGGCCGTTTGTCGGGGCCTCGCGCCACTGGACCTTGACGTCGCCGATGCTGGTGTGGCGAAGAGGCTTGGTCTCCTTCTCGCGTGGGATATCCTTGACGTGCACGGTAGGCAAGCAGCTGAGATCCTCGGTTCTGGCCTTCTCTTGGACTTCAAGCAACTCCAGCTCGCGCTTCTCGAGGTACTTTTGAGCCTCCTGTTCGCTTGCAAATTTGCTTGTAGTCTCGGCAATCTTCTGTGCCAGTCGCTGGCTCTCCTCCTCGACGAGCTCTTGGCTGAAAGTCTCGGATGGCTTCATGGTGAATGTGAGGGTGTTTTCGGTGAGCAGGTACTTCTCGATCAGACTCTCCAAGTAGTCGCTTTCGGCGTACTTGTTCTGGAAGGCATCAACAGTCTCCTGCCACGCGAGCGCGTCCATGGGGTCGATGCCGTTGAACCAGCTGGGCTTCAGCCTCTGCATGATGCCCATGCCAAAGTTGGCGGTCTTGTGCTTCAGCGACAGTTCCAGCTGGTGGAGGATGCCGTTGACTTTGATCTTGTCAAACCCATTCTGTCGCGACTCCTGGAACGTCTTGATGATGGCCTCCCTGACCTTGGGCACATCCTCGGCCTTGACGGCGTCCAGTCCAACCGAAAAGACTCCTCTCCGCCCGGCGCTGTCGTAGCCGGTGTTGGCACTGAAGTCGGCACCGAGACCGGACTCGATCAGGTTGCGATACAGAGGCGATCCGTAACCGTTCATCAACAGACTGCTGAGGACCCCGAGCGCGAAGTTCTCCACGGAATCGGCGGTGTCGCCCATCAACCACGTAACCGACGTCTTGTACTGCTTGTCCTGAGGTACCAGTGGGTCAAGGGGGCCGGGGACAGTGACCTCCTTGGGGCTGTTCAGCTCGATGGGTGCCTTGACCTCCTGATCCACCTTGATCTTGTCGAAGCTGCTCAGCCGTTCGTTCACTTCTTTCAGGTGGTCGACCAGAGGCATGTCGCCGTACGTCAGGATCTTGGCGTTGCTCGGGTGGTAGTGGTCGGCGTGGAACTTGCGCAGCTGCTCCCAGGTCAGGTCGGTGATCTTCTGAGGGTCGCCGCCAGAGTTGTTGATGGCCGGGAAGAGGTGGTCCTGGAAGCGGGCGTAGAACAGATAGCTTGCGTCCGACGTCTGCCCTTTCATCTCGTTGTACACGACGCCCTTGAAGACCAGCTTCTTTGCGGTTGGATCGTCCGTGTCGGCGGCCAGGGGGTTCTCGGGCCCAATGCGCCAGCCTTCCTGGGTGAAGTCGTTCTCCTTGAGCAGCGGGTTCAGGGTGGCATCGAGGTAGACGGACATGAGGTTCTGGAAGTCCTGGGCGTTTGTGGTGGCGAAGGGGTATGCGGTGTGGTCGGGGAAGGTCCAGGCGTTCATGAAGTTGGAGAGCGAGCGCGGCAGCATCTTGAAGAAGGGGTCGCGGATGGGGTACCTGGCGGGGTCAGCGACTGCAGATGCGGCAGGCCAGCGGCTGCCTACTTCTCGCTGCCACACAGCGTGGTGTGCTCGAGGATGTGGGGCACGCCCGTGTCGTCGGGCGGGTTCGTCTTGAAGCCGATGGAGAAGCAGTTGTTGGCGTCGTCGCGGGCAATGTGCAGGTAGTCGGCGCCCGTCTTGTCGTGCTGCAGGTGCAGCGCCGTCAGCTCCAGCTCGGGCACCTGCTTGACGCGCTTCAGCGTGAAGCCGTGCAGCTGCTCGCCGACTCGCGGGAAGTTGGCGACGGCGGCATAGCCTCGTGCGGCGACGTGCACCGGTCGCAGCAGACTCGTCGGCGGGCGGAGCGGCAGGCGGGCGGAGCGCAGCATGCTGGCGGTGGTGGTGGTGTGGATGTCGCGGCGCGCGCTGTCTGGAATGGAAATGTCAGTGTCAACGGGCCATGACGATGCTCGCGCCTCCGACGCCGACCGATTCGCCTGGCCTAGTCGGCCAGATGCGCATTACTAAGCCGCCAGACGGCGCTGCAGCGCGCAGGTGCTGCAGGCGGCCGGGGCAGGGCGCGGCGAGGCTGGCCAGCGGGTGTACTGTGTAGGGCACACGGCGCAGGGCCGCAGCGGGCGCGTGTCCGTCGCGGGCGCAGAGCATCGCAGCGCAGCGCACGAGCGTGGGCGCATTGCACGCACTGCGCTGGGTAGGCAGAGCTTGTCCCGAGCGAACTAACGACTTTGACGGCCGTCGGCCCCCTCATCGTCGCCAGAGCACGGCGAGACACCAGACACGAGACACGAGACACGAGACACTGCCCAATCCCCACCTGCCCCCCAGGCGCGGCCGCCCTCCTGTACCGCACACAGTACAGAGCGACGACACGGCCTGCACCCACCGCGCCTGCGCCTGCGCCTGCACACCCGCTGCGAGCACGCCCCGGACGGATCCCTCGCTGTGCGCTGCGTGCACCCCGACGGCTGCTGCGACGGCCACGGCCACGGCCACGGCGCCCCGTGCCCCGCGAAGAGCTGCGGTCCGCCATTGAGACGCCCGTCGAGCACGCCTGTCGCCCGTAGACGACGGCAGAGGGCCCGCAGCCGCGAGAGAGCTCCCTCCCATGGCCACCGCCGCCCAACACCGCCCGCCGCCCGCTCCGTCCCACCCGCACCCTGCCTCGAGTCGCAGCGCCTCTGCCTCGCCCTCGCCGGCCATGGCCCCCGCCCAGCACGCCCCGGCCCCCGCGCCCACGCCCACGCCCACGCCTGCCCCCGCGCCCGCGAAGAAGGCCAAGGGCAAGAAGGCCGCCGACCCGTCCGAGCAGCAGAAGCAGATCCAGGCCAAGATCGCGCAGCTGGAGCTCGATGCCGCCGGAGACAAGGAGCAGGAACTCGAAGTCGGTGCGTGAATCCTTTTTCGTTGCAGTGGCGACGAGTGCCGCCGCCCTGTCGCGTGCCACTTGCTGCCTCTGCATGCTGCGGGGCCCTTGCCAAGTGGCAGACGCAGACAGCACACGGCACGTTACTGCGCTCTGGGAGAGTCGTTGGCTGACTGGTGTCTGTACAGAGCGCGAAGTCAAGAAGGCGAACCGCGAGATCGCCTCGCTCCTCTCCAACATGGACGGGCCCATGTCCCAGTTGACCGCCCTGCAGAAGAAGTACACCGAGCTCCTCTCCGACATGAAGCGAATGGAACGAGAGCACTCCAAGGCGAAGAAGCGCGGCGACCAGCTGCAGAAGGAAAAGGACGCGCAGAGGTCGGAGCTGACAAAGGTCACCACCATGAAGGACAAGCTCGACAAGCTTTCCCGAGACTTTGCCAAGGAGAACAAGAAGCTCAAGGACGAGCTGCACAAGCTCGAGAACAGCGAGTCGACCGCCAGGCACGAGCTGCACACACGACTGGAGACGCTGGTTGCAGAGGTGGACGATTGCATCAGAGTCGCCGAAGGGCCTGAGCGACACGACGAGCGCGACATCGAACTAGACGAAGCGTACGTTTGTGTTTCCCCGCGAGACTGTCCCGCCACTGACCGTTTCTAGATTTCGACTCAAGTTCAAGTCCTTCATCGACCAGTACGAGATGCGCGAGCTGCAATTCCACTCGCTTCTCAGGACGAAAGAGCTCGAGATACAGTACCAAATGGCGCGGTTAGACCAGCAGCGCAAACAACAAGAAGCCGAGTCGTCCAAGTCGCACCAGTTGACCAGACAGGTGTCGACCTTCTCTCAGACCGAAACCGAGCTGCGAACCCAGCTCAACATCTACGTCGAAAAGTTCAAGCAGGTGAGTCTCCCCCATGCTTCCCATTGTTGTTCTGGTAGCATCTTGGTTAATACTGACTAGATGCAGGTTGAGGAAACACTCAACAACTCCAACGACCTGTTCCTGACGTTCCGCAAGGAGATGGAGGAGATGTCCAAGAAGACCAAGCGACTCGAAAAGGAGAACCAGAACCTACAACGCCACAAAGAGATCACGAATCGCAATATTGGAGAGATGGTCGAAGAGCGGCAGAGGATGCAAGAGGAGCTGGCACGCAAGACAAAAGAGGCCGAAGACCAACGCAAGAAGATTGCCCGCCTCGAGACGCTGTGTCGTGGCATGCAGGCCCAAGGACGAGGGCAAGTACCCATGGCCGAACTTGAGGAGGACGAGGAGGTCACGGAGAGCGAGTACGACTACGAGGACGAAGAAGACGACGAAGGGAGCGGCGAGTACGACGACGACACGGAAGAGGACGCTGTCGATCCTCCGCCGGAGCGTCGACCATTCGGACCCGTACCACCGCCTCCGCCACCGCCGCAGAGCGTTGTGAACGGCAAGATTGCTAGCCATAAACAGCCCAATGGGCAGATAAATGGAGTCAAGCGCTGATTGTCATATACTAGATGCCAAAGTCAATCCGTCTCAGTCTTCGTCTGCATCTGTCTCGCGACTTTGCACGCCACAATGAGCAGCTCCATCAGCCTCTCGACGTGCAGCTGCGTCTTGGATACGCATACGTGAAGACGCCGAGACACGGTTGGCTTCGCTCAACGCTGTGTATATTATTACTCGCATTGCAATGTCATTCAGTCTGACTGCTCATCTTCATCACTCTCTCACGTCTGTCCATGTGGAGCTGCTTGTCCAATCACCTGTTTTCCATTCTTGTTTGCGCACGGAGAAGAAACCTCGATACAAGCTCTCCTTACAACATCTGCTATGCTGACGTTCACAGGCTGGCGATTTTCGGCATCTTGGCTGGAGCCTGTCGAGTCGAGAGAAGAGGCCTCGGCTCGCGTTCCCCGCAAACCAAAGCGGCCTCGCCGCGGCTGACAACAGCCGATATATAGCATCGACCCCAGATTCCCCGTGCCGTTCGTATTTGGCTCAGTATCTCTAGCACTGTATCGTGGAGGCTACCCCAACCCTCCTGGTCTTGTAGGCATTCGCACGACAGATCTCACACACAACCTCCACAATGTCGACGCCGTCGCTGCAAACGCCGCTCTCGAAGCTCCTGGGGATACAGTACCCCATCATCCTCGCTGGTATGGCACGAACGTCTGGCGGCCCACTGGCAGCCGCCGTGTCGAACGCCGGCGGACTCGGTGTCATTGGAGGACTCGGTTACACGCCTGAGCAGCTGCAATCTATCATCGACGAGCTGAAGAGCAACTTGTCCGACAAGTCACTTCCCTTTGGTGTCGATCTCGCGCTCCCCCAAGTTGGCGGCAGTGCGCGCAAGACCAACCACGACTACACACACGGCCAGCTCGATGACCTCATCGAAGTCACAATCAAGAACGGAGCGAAGTTGTTTGTTAGCGCTGTCGGCGTGCCGCCTGCGAGGACTATCAAGAGGCTTCACGAGGCTGGCATTTTGATCATGAACATGGTTGGGCATCCCAAGCACGCTGTCAAGGCCCTGGATGCTGGCGTAGACATTGTGTGCGCGCAGGGCGGCGAGGGCGGTGGTGAGTCGAATCGGGAGGCGTGTGCATGTACAGACGACTAACTTGGCCAGGTCACACTGGTGACATCGCAAACAGCATCCTTATCCCGGCTGTGGTCGACGTGGCACGGAGGTACAAGTCGCCGCTGACAGGCCAGCCGGCCATGGTGGTCGCAGCAGGAGGCATCTACAACGGGCGCAGTCTCGCGAGCAGTCTGATGCAGGGCGCGCAGGGCGTCTGGGTGGGCACGCGGTTCGTCGCGTCAACAGAAGCCGGGTGCTCCAAGATGCACAAGGAGAACGTCGTCTCGGCAGACTTTACAGACACGGGGCGGACACTGGTCGTCTCTGGGCGGCCGCTGAGGGTCAAGTACAACGACTACATCAACGAGTGGCATGCGCGCGAGGGCGAGATGAAGCAGCTGTTGGACAAGGGTGTCGTGCCCCTGGCCAAGGACATGGACAACGGCAAGGACGTGGATATCCCGTTTCTGATGGGGCAGGTTGCGGGCGTGATCCAGGACATCAAGCCGGCGAAGCAGATTGTGGACGAGATGGTGAGCGAGGCGGTGCACATGCTGAAGCTGGGGCAGACGTATGTTGAGGCGGCGCCGAGAGGGAGTAAGCTGTGAGGCTGGAATCTAGTGAATGCAACCATCATGTCATGTCGTACATCTGCCACAACATGGGCCAGTTCTCGTGGGGCTGTCGCACAACAAACATCAAATATTGCTGTGCGCCGTGATGCTTTGCCATTGCCTGGCGGACGACACAGGTCCTCGCAACGGCCGGTGCAGGCACGGCTGTTCAGTGTTGCGGCAGTGCGCCGGAAGATCTGCGCCAGGGTAGGGAAACACGGTCTCAGGAGGTGCTCGAGTGACGCCCATCCTCTTGCGATATTCGACGACAACGACGACGACGACGACGAAGAAGAAGAAGAAGCCGACGACGCATCCTCGCTCAGCAGCCAGCCCACCCCTCGCCGGCGGACAAGAGCGCCCCCGTCGCCCTCGCCGTCGCCGTCGCCCGCGTTCTCATTCTCAGTCTCAGTCTCCCGCCCGCGCCTCCCGTCGGCCAGCCTGCCTCGCTCGCCCCACGCACCACCGCGGCCTGGCTTGTGCGGGCCTTCACCACGACCGGCGCAGGCCAATCGTCCCGTCACTCGCCGTGTTAGATGACGGCGAAAGCACGCCCGACTCCACGCACACGTGGCGCTTCTCATGAATCCCAGGGCCGCCGCTGAACAAGCAGCACAGAGAAAGAAGGTGCGTTGCGCGTGGGCTTGCGACGACGGCCACCACCCCCGAGGCCCGCCGCGCCCGCGCCCACGACGTCCCGCCGCGCAGCCGTACTGACAGCCCGCCAGCTCGCAAATTCGTACAAGCAGCTTCTCGAGTAAGCCCCTCCCCTCCCCTCCCCTCCCCT
>JUDZ01009518.1:0-25791 GCA_000812845.1 Stagonosporopsis tanaceti | reverse complement strand
CTCTGCTCTGCTCTGCTCTGCTCTGCTCTGCTCTACTCCACTCTATCCCCATCCCTATCCTCCAGTCACACGTCCTGTCTCCCCAACCCCAACACCAACGCATCAAATCCACACATCACCAGTATCTCACTGGTATCTCACCGTAACGGGTTACAATGGGTTGAAGACGCGATGGCAAATGCCTTACCGCGTTGGTGCATCAACATCATACTATACATATACGTGTGCATATGCAATGGTTTGTACGCAAACTACCGCCATGGTGTAGTTGCAGTGGTTGCGCAGGCGCTGCTTTAGTGTGCAGCACAGAAACAGCACAGCACAGCACAGAACAGGAAAAACAGCAAAGGGCCCGTGTGCAGCTCAAGTACACAGCGCCCTTTTAGTTGCAGCAAATCACAAGTCCCGTTCTTCTTCGTCGGGCACGTAGGGATACTGCTATAGAACCAACATCAAATAGGCAGGCGGTATATACAAGGAACGGGATTGAACAGGAATTAGATGGCTTGGGTCTTGTCTTACGAGCTATCTAGCTATCTACTTCTTCGGCCTTTTTTTTTGAAGAACACCATGTCGCACCGCGCGGTGGCAACTGTAGGTGTCAAGGCCAGACTCGGGTTGATCAGCGTGCCCACCGTTGGGCCTGCGGCACGATAGGTGCGCGTGCGCTGCGAGTGGACGGCTTCCACGCCGTTGGATCTGCATCAAAATGACGGCGGGCTTCTCGTCCAGCACCCGCAGGTGCTCGGTGATGGGACGGCGGGGACGGTTGTGGAGGTTGGGCCTGAGGTGGAGCGTTTGAGCGTCGGCCACAAAGTGTTTGGGTTTACGTGGAGGAGCAAGGCTGAGAAGGCGCATCAGGAGTATGTCACGGTCGATGAGTGGGTGCTGGCGAAGGTGAGTCGGGGTTGTTTCGTATTGCAACACGTTGCTGATTACGGGACAGCTCCCAGATGGCTTCACGCTTGCAGAGGCTGTGACGCTGCCGAACAACTTCGTCACGGTGTTCCATGCTGTGACAACTGACCTGGGCATCGAGCTGCAGTGGCCAAGGCCTGCCAGCTATGTGCCCGCCAATCCCGGCAGTCCAGTGTTGACCTGGGGCGGCTCGTCGTCTGTAGGTCAGTTCGCGATACAAGTTCTGCGGTACTATGGCTACACCAATATCCTGGCGACTGCGTCGCGCAAGCAACACGAGAAGCTGCGCAGTCTTGGTGCGAAAACTCTGTTCGACTACAACGATGAAGGGCTTATGAACTCTTTGCTCCAAGCAGGCGGCGAGACTGGTATCCCATTGATCCTCGACTGTATCGGAAGCAAATATGGCAGCATTGCGCCTATCTCGCAGGTTGCTAGCAACGGCGCAAAGGTCGTCATACTACTTCCGGTAATCGTGCGGGATTCGACCGAAACCAAACCTCCTGTCTACGATATGGACGTTAAAGAGGCAGCTAAGTGGAAACCTGGCGTTGATGCTCGAGGCGTTAGGACTCATATCTACCTGGACGTAAGTGCGATCAGCGTCAAAGTTCGCCTGGCAGCTAGCCGCGCGCGTGCAGTGCTAACTAATCGCAGAACGAGTTTTTCAAGCACCACCTCAAGCCCGAGATCATGCCTACTATGCTGAAAGGGCGCATCGTCGAGCCACAAAGGCAGA
Source organism: Stagonosporopsis tanaceti (assembly GCA_000812845.1). NCBI lineage: Eukaryota > Fungi > Ascomycota > Dothideomycetes > Pleosporales > Didymellaceae > Stagonosporopsis > Stagonosporopsis tanaceti. The sequence goes on along the minus strand of JUDZ01009518.1, from coordinate 24,134 downwards.
GAATTATCGAAGGCGCAACGCTGCTGGAGAGAGCGCAGAAGGCAATGGACATGCTGCGCCGCAAGGAAGCCAGTATGGAGAGACTGGTCTGGCGCGTCAGCGAGACCGAAGCATGAGCGTGGTGAGGTCATCGGCTTTGTTTTTTTGTTCGGGTAAAACGGTTCTTTGTTAAGGTGTTTCGGAAACGCTGGCGGTGGAGCAAAACGGGGAGATGGGAGGAGTGATGCCGGGGCGGCCCCGCTTTGGCCTGCCGAGCCCTTGGTCAGGAGCACCAACACCACCGGCAAGCGAGATTCGGCAGTACCTACTGTACATATTGCTTCAGTCCAAAGTACGCTCGAAGACAAACTGCCTCAAACTCTCTCGAAAGTGCTTGTCCGTGATGGTTAAGGTTTGCTAGGTATAAAGCTATCCGCTGTTGCTATCGCTGTAACACCAACACTGTGCAGCACATTGTCAAGAGCTCCTCAGCAATAACGCCCTTTGTCCATGAATCAAAGATTCCACTTGGAGGAGTATTGGTTCATTTACCCTTTACAGGCTGCGGACCTGGCTAGTCCGAAGCGAGCCTAGACGCCGTTAGTTCCCGGTACCTGACAGGAGGCAGCGCAACGCTTCTGCGCCGTTCTGCATTTCTTCGTCGAACAGCGAATGCGCCTCCGTCTCGCTCCCACGAAAGGTAAAGCAGAGCGCGCGCTGTGACGCGTGTCAAGCGCTCACGATAACGGCAACCCTGGCGGTGGAGATGCCGGGTCATGCCAATCTGCTGTTTCCCGCTATCCGCATTGACCACATTACCGATGAAACCGCCCATGTGCTCGCCACCGTTTCAACCCACGTCTTTGGGCGCTTCCATCGTATGGAACGAATCGCTTACATGCCGCTTACGGGTTAGACACCTGCCACAGTGCATGGTGGCCGCTGTCGCGGGAACGCCGCTCCTTAGCTAACCGCCTTAATCTTCATCCTGCGATCTTAGTCATGGCAGGGCGACGCTCTGACTGGCGGAGAAATCCGGCCAAGCTCCGGATGAGGCTCCGCGCCATGTCTGATATCCCAGACTGGGAATGCCGCCCGGCCAGCCTGGGCGAGAACCCAGGCCACCGCTGTCATGAGGCTGCGCTCCATCGGGATCCAGTTTCGAATGTTTAATGAAAGCCCCACTGCGAGGCATGAAAGGAATGGTTTGTTTGCAGGAAGGTGTATATAGGCATCTCACGCTGCTTGTCATCTTCTCTCCTCCAAACATCAGTTTCCACTTCCAATTCATCAGCTTCTTTGCTTCCTAGGTCTGTGACCTTGACATTCGTTGTTACCACACTCATTCTTTACACTCTTTCATAGAAGCCAGCTTCTCACCACACTCACTCCAACCTTTCCAACCAACCAACCAACTATCAAAATGAAGTCCTACACCGCCGCCATCGCCCTTGCTGGCTTCGCCTCCTCCGTTGCCGCCCACGGCTACATCTCCTCCCCCACTCCCCGTATGCCCGGTGATGGCCTGAAGGCCGCCTGCGGTGACCAGGTCTACAACCAGCAGAGCTCCGACCACTACGGCAACGTCCAGGGCGCCCTCCAGAACCTCCAGGGCGCGCACCCCGACTGCCGCATGTGGCAGTGCAAGGGTGTCCCCTTCGAGGATGCCGGTGAGATCTTCGAGTACACCGCCGGCCAGGTCATCCCCATGAAGGTCGAGATCCGCGCTCCCCACGACGGTGTTGCCAACGTCTCCATCGTCAACATCAAGACCGACAAGGTTGTTGGCGCGCCCCTCATCAGCTGGGACGAGTACGCTCTTACCAGCTCTCCCATGTCCCAGCACCCCGACTGGACCGACTTCGAGATCACCATGCCCGACGTCAGCTCCGAGTGCGCCAACAAGGGTGACTGCGTGATCCAGTGGTACTGGGATGCTCCTACCATCAGCCAGACCTACGAGTCCTGCATCGACTTCACCATGGGTGGTGGCTCCGGCTCCGGCAGCGCCCCCGCTGCCTCGTCTGCCGCCGCTTCTGCCCCTGCTGCCACCTCCGTCGGTGCTGCGGCCACCCCCGTCCAGACCTCCACCCCCGTCCAGACCTCCGCCGCTGCTGCTCCCTCTGCTACCGGCTCCACTGGCTCTGACGCCTCCACGCTCCCCGAGCAGTTCACCATTGAGGAGTTCATCACCTGGCTCGAGGCCAACGCTGGCTCCAGCGCTGTCTCCAAGCTCCGCCGCGCTATCGCCGCCCGCACTACCCGCACCCACGCCCGCGCTTTCCGCGGTTAAGCGGGTCGCCTAAGCGATTGCGTAGTTGGTTGTTAGTGTAAAGTACGTGTTGGTGATGATTCGATTCTCATGTAGATATACACTTCAGTCATGAATATATCTTTCCACTCAGGTGGACCTTTATAAACTGTCCCTTGCTTGAAGATGCATCGTATTCGATGCACATGTAGTGATGCACAAATATTACCCGCTATGACCCGTGAACTAACATCGTCGTACAGCACGACAGCGCCATGACCATCTTCCACCTACAAGGCCGTTTCACCCCCTACTTCAGCATATCAAACACAATCCCATGCGGCCCGCCCTCGCTCGCAGGGTAATCCAACTCAAACCACTCCAGTCCAAACTCCCTATCATCGCTCGCCGGATGCAGCAAGAACTGCGCAACCTGGCCTTTCGGACACGGATACACCGCGCCTCCACTGATACTCGCGTTGCCCGCGTGGCTCAGCGTGACCGTCGCCACCGTCGTAATGGGCTTCGGTCGGCTGTTCCACGTATCCTTGTCCTTGTTGATAGCCGGCGGGAGAGACGAGATGTTGAATTGGTACGGCGCCTGGCCCGAGAGCGACCACGGCGCGCCTTTGGCGGGGTTGGTGTTGATGAAGAAGTTCAGCTGGCACCATGCGGCGTCGTTGGAGGGGATGTCGAAGGAGATTTCGGTGTATTTCTGAGGTGGGGTTTTAGTGAGTGGAAGAGGATGAGGGGGGCAGGTGTGAGTACCTGCTGCGTGATGGCGCCCCGGAGCTGCGTGCCGTATGCTCGGTCGGGGGCATTGGCGTCGACGGGGATGATGAGGTGGGGGAACTGCCTGTTGATGAGCGCGCCCAGGGATGGCAGGGTGAAGAGGAGGAGGGGGAGTATTGCGTGCATGATTTTCAGTACTTCTGTTGGTGGTGTGAAGCCTCGATGTTCTTGTGGAGTCTTGATATTAGAGAGGGCAAGCAAAGTATTTATACGTCGAAGCTATTGAAGGATGTATAGACTGGAGTCGACGGTAAGCGGTCCGGACATGCCGTGTGTCCATGCGAATGCCCTTGCAGTGGCTCTGGTGTGACGGTGATCAATATTGCCCTGGTTCGAAGTGAACATAGAATTGTACGTGCAGCGGTGCGTCGTCCATTCAGGTCGAAGTTTCGGTTGCAGTCACTTTCTTCATTACCTGGCTTCGCGAGATGAGCGACTAAGTAAGAGCAAAAGCGTGATTACGGGTCACTTGTGATATATGTACGACTTCGGCTTTTCCTGTAACGTGCTGGGAGCACTTGGAGTACAATCTCGAGCAACGGAGCTGTCAATCACGTGTTGCACTCAACGGCTGGCGCGGATGCACCTGTGAATGTCCAGATCGGGGCTGACGCGTGCCACGCTCGGGTCGCTGCTGTGAGCTGATGTCACAACGCTTGTCAGGGAGATTCAGAAGCATCAATGGGTAGAAATTCAGAGGTTCATGACATAAACATGGATGCCAGCAGTCCAATGAGGTGGCGTAGTAGCGATATCACAGTTGTTCGCTTGCTGGTACTACTCTTCGAGCAAATGACGCGAATTAGATGTAAGCCCTGCATAAATGGTGGTACAGAATTCTGGTTCGCTCTGTGGTAGGTAGTGCGAGAACGCTCAGCGGTACTACATGATACAGCGCCAGCTGGGAGAATCGCCATAGGAGCCGAACGTTCGCAACTGCTCTCTCGAATGCACTGCACTTGGGCAATTTCCACCTCAGTCAATTGAACATTCGTCGGCCATCCGCTGTCATGGGAGAGAACTTGTTGCTTGCATCGAGGAGTGCAAGACGAACATGACGGTTCACACACGATTGTCGCATTGTCGTTTTCCCTGACAGCGCATGCAAGGTGGCTGGTGATGTTGTGATGATGCTCGACCTGAGGTCGATCTCCGCGTGCCTCGGCAGACTTGTTGCGTCATCACACAGGGCCCAACCCAACACCGGCGCTCGCAGTTGTCAGCTATCATCCAACATCGATGTCTCTAGACCACCGTGCAACATGCTTTTGGCAGCGCGATTTCGACCCTCGCTGACAATCTCCCTTGCAGTAGCGTCTCGCCCTGTCTGTCGAGCGTTACACCTTGCGCCGCCATGGCTCCTTGATGACTACATCCCACGATACCACCTCATTAGCTCTATCGAGGCATCCAAGAAACGATCCCAAGCATATGCGCATCTGAGTAATTGTAATCTCTGTCCAAGACTGTGTGGCGTCAATCGCTATGAAAAGACGGGTGTATGCCTTATTGGCGCGGAGAAAGTCAAGGTCAACACAGTCGCACCGCACTTTGGGGAAGGTAGGCATACAAGCAGTCTGGAATTCTCATTGTGAAGATCTCAAGCATGTTTGCTGAGCTTAAACAGAGCCATGTCTGCAGGGCCATAACGGTTCAGGTAGCGTGTTCTTCTCCGGCTGCAACCTGCGATGTGTACGTACAACGATGCCACCTACCCTCAGAGCAACGTTCAGACACTCCGAGAAGACAAGTCAGGGCTGACACCTCCTACAGGTATTCTGCCAGAATCATGATATCGCACATCAGCGCAATGGCTTCGATCTCACACCCGAAGAGCTCGCCGAATGGTACATGAAACTACAGGACGTAGGCAAATGCCACAATATCAACCTCGTCACACCGGAGCACGTCGTTCCACAGGTCGCTCTGTCCATTCTACACGCACGCGAACTCGGGTTGCATATACCCATTGTCTACAACACATCCTCGTTCGATTCGTTGGAAAGTCTGAAGCTGCTTGACGGTCTGGTGGACATCTACCTGCCCGACTTCAAGGTATGGAAGAACAGCTCGAGCAAGAGATTGCTGAAGGTGGACAACTACACTGCAACGGCCATGGAGAGCATCAAGGCAATGCACAAACAAGTCGGAGATCTATGTTTCACGGCAGACGGTATCGCGAAGAAGGGCGTTTTGGTACGACACCTTGTCATGCCGGGTATGGAGGACGAAGGTAAAGAAATCATGAGGTGGCTAGCTGAAAATGTGTCCAGAGACATCATGGTGCATATCATGGAGCAGTACTTCCCCCGGGCTCATGTCGGCAAAGAGCGTCGCGGTGCCAGAGACAAAGGCAACAAAGATGGCATTGTTGAGCCCGGTGGTGTGCAGGCTTCGGAAACCACAAGGAAGGAAGTTAGGTATGCAGACATCAACCGCGCAGTCGATCTAAGCGAAGTTGCCTCTGTGAAAAAGGCAGCTGAGGAAGCTGGCTTATGGCGATTTATCGAGGCTGCAAAACATGGCGGCTTCAACATGTGAGCACCGCACATAGGACTGGCAGTACTTGCCTGTATACAATGGGCGGCTGCTGTTTGTACCCTCGAGGCAGGCACAAGCCGGCTCTTGCCAACAGTTGCTCACCTCCAGAAATGACGCCGTCTGCACTCCGCCAACACAACACCCATGCACCGACCGTGCATATTACTACGCTACCTTCTGCAGCAATGGACGCTGCCATTGAGATCGTAAATTCCGTGCATCAGCTGAAGGTGGACCGAGATACCTGGCAAGCTGTCGCTCAACAGTACAAGGCTGCCTTCGAGTCCCAAACTGCTCGGCTGCGCGAGTTGCAGGACATCTGCTTCGCAGCACAGGCGGAGTTGGAAAATCAACGTGAGCACTGCCGCCGTCTACGAATGAGCATTGACGGTGTGGCTCGTAATCACGCACTCGCTATCCACAGTGACGATCAAACTACAGCCGACCAGGCCTTTGGCAGCGCAGTCGTCCTTTCACCAAGCCGTCTCGACCCGAGTTGGGGACTCGGTTCGCCAGGAGAAGATAGCAATCCTATCTTTAAGCGCGTCGAACAATTCGCATCCCACCTGAACTATGGTACAGCACTTGTCGAGCTCGAAAGGTTGCTGCGCGGACCGCTGAGCCCCAAGGCCCGCGTCGAAGGGCTTGTTTTGAAGAGCCGCGTCCTGCAGGCAACAGGTCCTGATTCGCTCTTCGACGCCCTTGCAGCATGCAGCGAGGCTCTCGAGCTGTGCGATCGTGTCACAGAACTGCAAGCACTGTTACCAAAGATTCAGTATCAGCGCGGCCTATATTACTACAAACTACGCATGCTCCAACAAGCTCGGGAAGCTTTCAGAGCTGCAAGCGAGGACGATTCGCTGTTTGACCGAGCCAACGAGTTTCGTCAATCATGCGACGACGAACTTGAGTTGCTTCATCCTGATTCACGTTCGGCCTTTGACGAGAGCCGATCAGTCACCAGCGATCTGCTTGCAGAGCTAGACGACAGCTCCTCATTTGTGAGTTCTTTACATGAGTTCCAAGACGAGGAACACTGCTGACGAGACAAACAGAGTAGACTCCGGCGCACAAGCGCACAGTTCAAGCACCGTGCCACGCAGAAAGTGAAACGAATGTCACTTCCGCATCGCTGGAAGCCCTCAGCTACTGATTCGTCCTCGAAAACTGACGAGGTTTGACTTGCGTCGAGTGCAAATCAAGTTCCACTAATAAACTTTCGAATGAACAAAGTCGCCCGCTGTTTACAGTATGATCATCACGGCTTTGTGCAACATGAGATGTTCGCGATCTCTTTGTAGGGGTTGTCCTGAACAATGTCGTTAACTTATGTGCAGGTAGTGTTGCTATGTTGAAAGTGAACAAAGAAGCCAGGGAATTCGAGTAAAAATTTTTCATACATCTTCATCTTGCTTGCCTAGCAGTGACACCAGACATACACCTACCCATGATGGAATGCAAGACTCCTTACCCAGTTGGTCAGTCTGCATTTGCGTTTGCGGTCCGCCCTTTCAATGCCGATTATGCTGAAAATTACCGCAAATTTGTCCCGCAGTCACCAGCGCCGCGCACCGCAGCCCGTAAACGAGCCATCGATTCTCTGTCACTTGGCCCCAACGGCAATGTAGTTTCGCGAGAAGACAGCATACACGGTAAAGAAGAACCGCAACAACACCGCGGAGATTCAGTTCACGCAGGAAAATTACACGACGTAGTCTCCACTCTGCGCCGCAGAGAGTTTCAGTTCTTGCTAATGCGCTGCCAAGTGCTACAACTCACCGTTCAACTCATTATAGACAGACCCACAACCGCAGGCAGCAAGCGCTTGCAGCGACGACACGCTGAAAATATGAGAGTGCTGGCTTATAAGGCCCGGCGGCTAGCTGAGGGACTGCAAGATGGTAGACTGCAAGCTCGTGCCGAGTTTTGGGCTGCACGAGCTTGCATTGCTACCACCGACGACGACGCGATGATGGATCATGCACCTAACGACGATGTACCTGGTGCATTGCGCCACATAAAGCGCGCGAAGTTGTTGAATATACCGACCGATGCGGGGGCCGCTGGAGACAATGGCGCTGGTTTGACTCCGATGGAGAGACAAGAACTTAACGCTTTGCTGGGGTTGGTGAAGCGTGCTGAGGCAGATGGTACGGAGCTGGTACGTGAAGACTTTCTCCAGGCACTGCGACCACCTGAGAGGAACCGCACTACCCGAGAGAAGATGTACATCATGCGAGGGTTCCCACTTGCAGCAGATTCATCTGACGTACGTCCTAGAGAGGAGACTGTGCAGGAGAGTAAGGCTAGAAATGAGCAGACTCTAGAAGAAGAATTGCGGGATGTTCTTGACGAGGAGTTCGTAGAAGATTGGGAGTAGTGTTTTGGTAGCGGAAAAACGCGATCATAGGGCCTTGAATTCACATAACTCAACATGATTGACACGTGTCTATAGTTGAACGTTGGCGTGCAGCTTACACTGTCGAGTTCACCGAGTAATGATCATGTTTGCTGATAGACTCACTGGTATGAATTGGTAAGGTATGAGCTTGTGGTCAGTGACGCATCAAATAGGGCTTTACACAATCTGACACAAATATTGTTGTTTTACCCCTGGATGCGCCACACAAAGGACATTCTCGGGCTAAGGTGTGTCATAAAACAAGACTTAGTGCACATCTCAAATCAAATGAGTAGAGTTTTAATAATTTATGCCTCTTAAAAAGTAGTAATCTCGATTTCCAAAACGCACCACACACCATGGGAAATGTCTCAGGCACTTGTAGTACACGCCATGCATCCTGTTAGTCATCCCAACCTGTATTTGCTCAGCTATGATGTAACTTGACACCCTCTCTTGATCATTGGGTGTTGCTCTGCTTAATTACGGTTCTGTTTCCTTATGGCGTTGACCTATCCGGAAGCAGGTTCGATTTCAGACAGAACGGTCGAGGATGCCAGCCATGTCGCAGTAAGCACGATATGGCAAGCCAGAACTATTAGATGATCAATAATCCTGGGATGGAGTTTACGACCAGACTGAGCCCCAGCATGATCTGATCCAAAGGACTAGGCTTTCTTTTGAGTTTGCATTGTTTTAGCATTCTTTGTGGTTAAGGGTTTGGTACTGGTTTGCTTTGTCACTGGCAGTCTTTGGCTGGAGTTCAAAGAAACGACGATGGTTGCGCATTGTTTGTCTGAATCAGAATGCTTCGAATAGAGTCTCTCAGGGTGACAATAGACTATCCGTCTATTTTTTGTCAATCCTGCTCTTCTCATCCTTCAAGATCTCCTCGAGCGTGTCCTCAATGCTTGGCGCAGTCGGTTGCCATCCAACAACCTTCTTTGCCCGCTCAGCCTTGCCGCGGCTGTTGAAACCCCAGCTAACCGCCTCAAAGCCGGCCTGCTCGATTGCTTTATCTTTGCCTAAGCTCTTCTCTTCCAGCTCGCCCTTCAACAGACCCAGCTCAACTGCCTTCTTGCCAAAGCTTCGCGCAAGGTCGGCCCAAAGGTGTTCGCCGTTCTCGACAAGATAGTAACCCTTCTCGTTCCACAGCTCAGAATCAGTCTTGCCCGAGACTGCGGCCTCGGTGAGAAGAACGAATAGCTCGGCTAGATCAGCAACGTGGACATTGTTCCAACGTGCCTTTCCTTGCCCGATGATGGGAATGTAGCCACCAGTCAAGATCAGGTGAGCAAGTTCGTAGGCCTGACGCGAGCGTTGATGCGATGGGCCACGGCCACGACCGTAAATGGTGGGCGGGCACAGAATCGCTGTCTTCACGGAGTCGGAACCAGATTTCAGGACCAAGTCGTCGACGTTCTTGTGGAAGGCGTCCTCGGGAAGGCCAGTCAGGTCCTGCACAGCTGTCCAGTCGTTGTAAACACGGTCTGAGTGCTCTCCAAGCTTGTTGTCGTCGCGCATAGTCTCCCAGCAGAGAATACCGGCGCCGCCGGTGTGCAACCAGAAGCCAGGCTTCTCTTTCGAGTGGCCAGATGCAAGACCCTTTGCAATTGCTTTCGCGGCAGGCTCATTGTCCGAGGCATCAGCTGTGTCTGTAGCAGTATTAGATTTTGTAGATTTGGAAACGAGGCATGGACATACGAATGATTACGTCGGCCTTTGCGGCTTCCTCTTCGATGAGGTCTGCGCTGTCGAGGTCACCAATCACGAGACGGATGTTTGGGAAAGCATCCTTCACTGGCTTGCCTTTCTCCTCTACACCAGGTTAGCATGTACCTTTGAGGCTTGACTGTCGATGTGCTTACCTGATCGGACCAGGGCTGCGATCTCATAGTCGGAGTGCTTGTTGTAGAGCGCGTAAAGGGTATCGCCGCCAATGTAGCCTGTCGCGCCTGTACTGTGAAGTGCGTCAGCAGCCGTAGTTTCGATAAGCGTAGATGACGTACAGAAAGATTTTGGGTGCCATGATCGTTGTGATGCTTGTCTGTACTGCGAATAGAACAGGAATGTCTCAAGCTTTATTTCAAAGCCCTATGCTACTGAAGTTTCGTCGATATGATTCAATGTATGTTTGTCAACGATTACAGCTGCGCTTGTATACTTGCGACCATAGTGGGGCGAGATTCGACATGTCGTCATGACGTCATAGGTTTCTTTGGAAGAACTGTGGAAAAATGTTCACGCGCAGTACAAGAAGGATAGAATTCATTCCTGGGAACCAAAACACATCAAGGGTCAGTCGTCTTCCAATCCTTGTGCGTCGCAGGCGCGAAGCCCCTCAGCACAATCTCGAGTGTCAACTTCTGAACTGTGAAGTTCGCGAGAGAGCACATCATGAAGCCGGTGAAGCCGGAGAGACCAATGAAATACAGTGCTGCGAGAGACTCAGAGTTCGAGGAATGCACTCAATCGTCATACAATACTTTTTGAAATGTACGGCCCCCCTAATTCCAGTACGCGGGGCAGTTGCTTACTTCTGATTGGTTGTGAACAGAGGTCAGCCAATCAGAAGCGGCCCTTGATATAGTGGACCAGAACCAGGTGTGTCCATACATTTCAACAGGCACCGATACAGCATCATAAACGTTTTGGCGTGCTCGAACACTGAGTGCGCAATCGTTCACATTGTCCGTTTATGGACTACCTCCTGCTTGCATTTTACAACGCCCATACCCGCTGATCGCCACGACTGTCGCTCCGCTCAAGCCTGTTCATCCTCCCATACCAAAGCCTGAGTGTGGTGGCAATAGCGGCGACTAAGAAGCTGCACGCCGCGCACACGAAGTTCCCGGTCGGAAAGCCCTGATCACGCTCATTGTTCTTCCAGATCCATTGAGAGATGATCTGCCCGATACCAGCGCAAGAGTTGTTCACCGCAATAGCCAACGCCAGCGTAAAAAAGCTAGGGGTATTGCAGGTCACCCAGTTGGTCAAAGACGGCGCACATGGAAAGGCACCGGCAGCTGCGAGGCACAAGCAGCCATATCGTTGGACGTATGCATCTGGCGGGAGAAGACCAGCAGTAAGCCAACCTGTGCCACCTATGATTGAGAAGATAGTGATGTGCCAACCGCGGGCGTTGTACTTGTCTGCTGTATATGAAATCGTGATTGCGACAAAGAATCCAACAACCCAAGGTGGGACAGTCAGAAGCTGCGCATGGATTGATTCGTAGCCAAGTCCGGTGACGATGGTGGGCGTGAAGAATGTGAACGAGCCTTGAGGAACGACATCCGCAATGTATGCGAGGTAGTGAAGCAGCATGCGAGGGCTAAAACACGTATCCAGTATCTCCTTGCGCGACGCGTGCTCGCGATTGTACCCGCCACCTCTCTCGACCAGGCGGTCTACAGCGAACTTCTTTTCGGCAGCGTTGAGCCATTTCGCGCGAGCGGGATAGTCCGGCAGGAAAAACCACAAAAGAAAGGCAGAGAGTAGCGTTATGATTCCCTCAATAACGAACAGCCATCGAAAGCCTTCTAGACCTGCAGCACCATTGATATGGCCGACTCCATACGCGATAGCGCCTCCAAAAGCACCTGCCAGGTTGCAGAATGCAATCACAAGCGCGATGCGGACGGCGCGCTCGTTGTAGCGATACCAAATTGTGATGAAGTACACAATGCCTCCAATCGATCAGTGTGTATAGCATGAATATTGGATCGAAAGGCTCACCAGGAAAGAAACCCGCCTCGAAAGCTCCTATCAGGAACCTCAATGCGATGATGGTGGAAGTGTTTTGAACTCCTGCAAACCCGATCGTTAAAGCCCCCCATGCGAAGAGAAGAATACCCAGCCACATAGATGGTCGGATGTAGTGCTTCATGACCCAGTTGCTCGGGATCTCGAAGACCGCATACGCGACAGAGAACAAGGTGACTGTCAGGGCATAACCGTAAGGGCTCAGGCCAGTGACTTGCAACATGTCGTCGCCTGTCTCAGCATTCAACACCCGTGCATTGCCAATGTTTCCTGGGAAAGATTAGTCCTGACGACCAATTGTGTATGCGTTTTTTGATCAGCTTTGACGTACCTCGATCGAGAAAGTTGAGTAGATACACCCAGCAACATAATGGAAGAACGCGAACATCTAATCTTCGATTGAGCCTCTTGTTCTCCGCAATATCGTTGATATCTATTCCTTCAACATCCGGTAATATTTCTTCCTGATGTTTCAGATCTATGTCTTCGAAACGCTCGTTCTGAATTGGCTTTGTCGATTTGCCCATAGTGACGGTGGGATTCATCAGTGCTGTCAGCTTAGCAAGGGCCGACGTACAAGCACCACAAAAGGAATGCAGTCAGAAGGAAGACCTGCTGTTGGATCAGCTCAACTTAATGCAGGCCGGATATACCAACCCGGGTATACCAGATCTGACAGCTGGTGCGACTCGTGCGGGGTAAAACGTCCCGCCCGCTCACATCACTTACCGTTACTCGTTGGGCGATCCCAGAACTGTGTGTCTGCGGCCATCAGCTCGGCGTTCTTTCCGAGTCTACGATGGTGGTCGTGGGGCGTTTTGGGTTGCGGTACTAGACATGATAGTCCGGCGAGACCTGAACGACGTCATCGTACTTGCGCAATGGCCTCGTAGGTTCATCAACAAATAAAGAGATCAATTGACGTGTGTGTGACACTGGATTTCTTCATCGGAAAAAACGATAGGAACGATACACTTGAAGCGAGACTAATGGTAGCAAAAACAGAACAATGTCGAAACCGTACCTCGCTATCACCCCTGTCCCCCGTGATTCGCAACCCGTACAGAAATTGCAAGCAAAGAGACTCAGCTCTTACCAGAACGCTCCATGTGTTTGTCGATGAAGCTTCTCGCATGCCCAACTCTTGCATACACGCCAACGTGTCCGTCTCCTCCGCATTCTGGAGAACCCCAGGATACGACTCCGATCAGAAGACCGGTATTGGTGTCGATGAGTGGACCACCACTATCACCATGGCACGAATCCTTGTCATTGTCGAAGTCGTTGATATATCCAGCGCAAACCATGGCTTCCGTGATGTCTGGGTAAAGATCTCCTGTTTCGTCGTCTTCTAAATCGCGGAAGAGGGCGTCGCATGCCTCTCGTGAGACGATAGGAATGTCGACTTCTTTCAAGCGTCGGGACCCATCTCGGTCGCCAGGATGTGTGTCGCCCCTAAAAACTACTTAGCCACAGTACACAGATCAAAGTAGCAGAGAGTTCAGCTTACCAGCCTGCAGCAGCAGCCATTCTGCCAGCATCTGGATCGGAGCCCGACGAAGCCAGAGTGGCGAAACTGATGCCATTTCCTGCAGCAAGAGGCTTTTGGAGTTTGACAATGCCCACGTCGTATGCGACAGTATCATCGGTGAAATTAGGATGAGCTACCATGGACGAGACTTTGGCGACAATGCCTCCAGATCTCGAAGACTGCCATGTATCAGATCAATAGATTCGGACCCTGGGATATATGGCGGACTTACAAGGCTTCTAGCTCTGACGACAATGTCTGAAAGGCTCCAACCAGAGTCCGATAGGTCGACACAGTGAGCAGCGGTGAGAACGGTTGTCGAGTCCAGCAAGGAACCAGTGCAGAAGTGTCTTGACCCACGGGATATCTGTAGACTAACTGCGTAGGGAAAGTCGCTTTTCTGAGCAGTAATACCGCCGATAATACGATTGGTACTATTGCGTGAGGGTAATGGATCGATAGCCATGCAGAGCATAGCGTGGATTGCAATCACAGCGAGAAGACATTTGGTAGCCATGATGGCGGTGAGACGGGACCAAGCTGAGACGATACTGAGATGTAATTACGTGTGATGCTGGTTGGTGCTGTGTGGCTGGATCTGTTGTGGGAGCGCGACAGAGGATCAACCTCTGATGTTTTTAACAGCACCGTGGCAGACTTTCCAAGTTCGCTGCGAGAGTAGGTGGCGCCGCGTGACTACTCTCGTGCAATTGGTGAGGTAGCCGCGACTTCCCCCAAATGTAGTTTGTCCGGCAAATTACATTGCAAAAACGTCTGGAGCGTCAAACTGACCCGCTACTTGCCCTTCCCTTTGTTTGCAGGAGTGATGCTTGTCCAGCTCTTTACGCCAACACCTTGCACATTAAGAGCCGGTCCGCTGACCTGAACGCGGCTCAACTCTGAGCTGCTATTTCGCGCTTTCCATTCTCGCCATCGCTCACGCCACGATCGTTTCTCTTCCTCCAACTGCGATGCCGAAGGGTAGGCAAGTACGGCAGAGATGTTGACTGCCGAAGCGCAATTGGCGGGACTTGATGTACTTTGTGCTTGTGCACCAGAGACTTGCGCATATCGTGGCGGCTGACTAGTCGGCTCTGAATCATGATACTTTGGAAGCGTTTTGGAATCATCTGTTGTCGATGGCTCGGTGGTGTTCCCTTCCTGCTTCTTGATTCCCATGATAGGCAACGCGTTCAGTTTGCGTCAAGGGTATTGTTTCTAGGAGAGTGGTACGCGCGCCTGATACGCTGGACACAGAGCGGTGTTTTATACGTGCCGCAATTTGATTGCCAAGTGTGGGCGGGTTTCCAGTGTCAGCATCAGGCCGCTAGGGAGTGTTCTGACGTCATCGCTCTCTTGATAGTCACCTCTACCCGATCCTTTGCTTCCTTCGTCGCTTGGCAGGCCACAGAGGCGATTGTACTTTCTGAAGTCGCGCTCAACATGCCGTGTGTCGACTGCAACCTCTTCTTTTTTGCTTTGCGTCTCCTAACCGCATGCACCACCGCCATGAGCAGATAGAACGGCATGACAAACATGGTTATGTAGAGCACAAAGGCTTCAGTGAATGACGGGGGTATGATGATAGCGGAATACATCATGAAATGCAGAAAGCGACACCAACGTCGATACTTCTTACCTTTAGGTGTTCTGATCTCGCACACAAGTGACAAAAGCACGCAAAAGCCAAGATAACCCAGCAAAATCGGAATTGGTGGCACAAGAAAGAAACGGAAGCTTGTGGTAGAGCTTGGGCTGACGATGTCGGAGGGGCGTAGATCTTGAGTTCGTAGCGCCATGAGTAACAGAGCACTGACTACGGCGACACTAGAAAGCGTGGAGTAAACGAGGGCGGAAAAGCTGAAGCGGTCATTGTAGTAGTCGTGAGCGGGATGGGGATTGAGGAAGTCGTCATCCTGAAACGCTGGCTTTGCATCAAGGCCCATGATTGAGGAAGGGATGCGTGAGTCCATGTGAATGAACTCGATACCTTCGGCCATGTCGGGGCTTTGATTGGCTTTGTGGTTCTGCGTTGTAGCTACGTAAATTAGTCGGGGGTCCAAGGGAGATTCGACAGCTTGATCGCTTACCTTTGGCATAACCTTCCACGAGTGTTATAAGGGGTGCAAACACAACGAGCAAGGCCATGACTTGTCCGAAGGTCCATGTATTACGACCTTCCTCGCTCAGTGTTGGGCGCATCCACAGGTTCAGTGTACCCCAGCAGAAGCTAAGCATCAGCCACCACACCTGTTGCCGGTCAGTCAACTGCACATCAATCAGAGCTCGCGTGGCTCACCTCAAATGCCCCTGATGTAATCATGTCGGCAAGGAGTCGGACGGTCAGGAAAATTGCAAGGAGAGGCAGGTAAACCAACATGACGAACGGAATGGAATACCACAGCGACCAGTTCACCGTCCACCTGTATATGCGTGACAGAACAGTCATAGACAGTTGACTGCAATAGGATCGAGTGCTATTGTAGAGCCTCGTAGGCAGCCGGAACAGGTGCCAAAGACGATTGCACATACCCACAGCCAGGAACACCGCTGACAGAATCATGCGCTGCTGACTCGCCTGGAAGACTTCTTCACACACGTTCGGATAGTAGTATTCACCAGTGCAGGTCACTTCATGGCGATTGAAGTAGCAGACGGCGTGGTCGGTTGGCTTCGGTCTGACATTGTCTCCCTTGCGTTGGGCTGCCTCAATGGTTGATGACTCCCACGTATATTGTCCTGTAGGGATCAAGGCGACAATGAGCATCAGTACGAGAATGACCATCCCCGGCAGTCTCCAGAAATAGCCAAGAGTATTTTGCCGGAAGTAATTTCTGAGGGCTGTCAATGTGCATAGGTGCGTGACACTAGAAAACCACGCAAGCTGTACAAGCCGCTGCCAGTGATATGCTGAGATACCAGTGCCCAGTTGCGTGAAGCCACTAATGAGAATTGAAAGTCCGGTGATGAGTTGGAAGTCGCTCATGGTAAGCATGGCCTACTCAGGTTAGCGGCATGGAATTGCTGTGGTGATTGATGTCGTACATATGTGAGCGCATTCTTGACGCGCAGGCCCTTCTCATCCCATCGCTCGATACCACGAGTCTCCCGATTCGAGCCTAGTCTCCAATACAACAGATATTCGTCAATGGGGTTAATCTTGCTGGGATGGTTGTGCTTGATCCCTTCACGCTCTGCTGCAGACGTAGCATCAGGGTGATAGACAAAGACATAGTTGGCGACAACCAGGATAAGAGCTATTGTAGCAGTACTAGTGTATGCAACGGTGACCTGAGAAGTATCAACTGAATGTTGCGTTCTTGACAATTCGGATACCATACACCTATTCCAGAGATGTCTGGGTCAGACGCTAGCTCGGCTGGAGCAGCATCTGCACACAGCCTAGAGTAGGATTCGAGCATGGTGAGAGGGTCTCAACAAGATCTATGCATTGGTATTGATGCGAAACCCTGCGCTTGCAAAAGTTCTTGTCCGTTCAGTTGATGTCAATGCTGGTTAAGTTACGACCGCATCACTGATCGACAACAAAATACCTGCCTCGTCCGCGCGGAGTAAGCGCAGGCACAGACCAAGTCCGAAAGGGATAACGACTGTCGTATTACAATCGAGCAGGCGGATTGAGCAGCACGTTGTCGCTAAGGAGTGCTTGTGCGGCGCTGTGTGATGTACTGGCACGTGTTCAAAGATTGTGAGGCGCGGCAAGGGGAGGCAAAACAGCGCTAATAAATTGCTGACTAACAAGAGTAATGAAAGTTTCTCGTGCGCTGACAGCTGCCAGCTTGTCTGTACGCGACTAACATGGAACCAGAATCGAAAATGGACATGATGGGCTCTGGGCTCGATAGTACTGTTCCACCCTTTACCCCTGCGCATTAAGGCACATCCTTCGAACAGCCGTTTATAGAAACACTGGTTCACACGGCGCTGATTGGTTCGCTCGCACATCTCTCGCTTTTCATTGGCTCGCTCGCATAGATCACGTGTCTGAGTGCTACATTGAACGCCTGATTACAGATGGTTAACCGAACGACCCAATCGCGTTCGTCGTGGCCTAGAGTACTATCACAGAAGAGATCGTGTACGAGCTGCGGCTTGCGTTTGAGATACCAGGTTATTGATGTCTGCAGGTATTGACAAGGCTGGGATTGGAACATGGCATATATAGTCCCCGGGGCTCAGATTGCGAATATGTTTCCATTCAAGATTGCATACTACAGCACTTCAAACCTTGGATTCAGCCTGATCTATCGAGCCCGTACAAGACTGCTACCTCAAAGCGCTTCCAGACACGCTACCACTTGCAACTTATCTGCCCATCATATTCTCCTCAGCTCAGCTTCTGCACATAGCCCATTCCATACGCCCGAGTGCTTCTATCACCCAGTCTACCGGCCGAACACAACACCATCAATCGTCATGCCCGCCCTGGTGTCACGCGGCGAAGCAGGCTACGACCTACCCTTCTTCGTCATCGTCCTCATCATCATCTTCGCAGCGCTCTGCCTAGTCATCTGTGGCTACGCCATCCATCGTACAATTGGGTTCGGAGACGAAGGGAATGAATTCAAACACATATCTACGGCTCAGGCGACCTACATGGCTGAAGTGAGGATCAGGAATATGGACAGTCTCGCATACGAAGGGAGACGAAGCCAGTGGGCAAGGAATGGGAAAGGACATACGCCTGATCACCGAGAGGTTTGAAGCCGAGAATCAGGTCCAAGGGGATAGCTGGGGATTGTGCAAAGATGACGATCGTTACGGCACAAGCACTGTGTATTAGGCGAAGCTGGAAATGGCACAGTTCACGTTGAAGGACTCGTGAGAAATGCAGAAACGACGAAAGCAAGGTTGAACAAGGCGCAAAGCATGGTACGGCCGAACAGAATTCTTTGATAGGATCTCAGAACACACTCTCTTCCCGCCGGAGATTCCACTGTCGTGCACTCTTTTGATGTGATGTGAGCCGAAACTCTAGCGCGGCATCTTTAGCTCGCAACTTGGTGGCTGGTGATGAGAAACTTTCGCGATGCGCATCACGCTCCTCTAACGTATCAACCATTTGCTTGAGCCTGGGAGAAGTGAGTTGTGATACTGATGAGAGCGGCGGAAGGGGGACGTGTGCATGATGCAGGGATGAGGGAGATGGTGACGAAGCTTGCCCCACAACGCGCCTTCTAAAAGCCCACGAACATCCGCTCATCTCCAGGCTGCGTACCTCAACACTACTCCTGAGTTTGCAAAGCCTGTATTTCGCGCTCATCTCAGCAATCTAAGCACCACATCGAGCATGTGTTCTTGACGACCGGCCAAGCTGGACTAGATCGATACTTTATTCTATGGACTGATCTACGAGGCAGAACTTGTCTGCTCAATGGCAACGATGGCGATCCAGAAGCCACAATCTATTATTACACTGATAAAGGAAATACAGAGGAACAGAGCTACGCCTTGCACCTACAATGCCCAAGCTGCGACAGCAAAGACAACAGAGAGCGCCATAGCCATGGAGTTGACCATGGAGACCGAAGTCAAGGATCCCGCACCTGTACTCTGAGCGGCGCCCGTGGAACTGGGGTTGGCTGAGCCGCTCGCCGAACCACTGGTGGTGCTGTCGCTGTTGGTCTCGTTGCTGCTGCCAGTGCCGTTACCGGTAGAGGTAGTCGAGTTACTGCTGATGGGTGCAGGGGAAGGAAGCTCCTCGCTCTCGGCCGGGCAGGTCAAGTTGAAGCGAGGTGTGGTACTAAGGTTGTCCGTGATAGCGAACTTGACTTCGTTGTCAGGGTTGGCATCGCGGAGAGTGTACCAGAAGACATTGCGCTTGCCGAACAACTTGCAGCCGACATCCTGCCAGTATTCGCCTGCGTTGTCAACTGTCGCCTCAGCAGCACCGAATGCAGGTCCAGTGTATGCCCAGCCAGTCTCAGTGATCCAGACATCCTTTCCGCCAGCAACGCCCTCGGTGGCATTGATGGCGCTGTTGAGCAGGCTTCCGGCATCGCTGATCTGGTTGTCGCGCTCCGCCTCGTAGAAGGGAAAGGCGTTGACAGCAAGGAAGTCAACCTCATCGATGACAGCCTTGTTCGAGCCGTTGACCCAGGCGGTCCAAGTGTCGACGTGGGTGAAGGGCTTGTCCTTGAGCTCCGTGTTGGCAAGACGCGACTTGGCATCCTTGATGAAGCGCACAATGGTATCGGCCTCCTGGCCAACACCAGCATTGTTTCGCAGACCAGGCTCCGATACACGGTACAGATCCTCACTGCCGACCGATATTCCAACCACCAAATCCGCCAACTTCGAGCCGTGCTCCTCAAGAGCCGCGGTGAGCGCATTCAACTCATTGTCGATGTTGTCAGTACCAGATGCCCAGATACCAAGCAGAAGGCTCGTGTTGGTCGCAATGGCTGCGGGGAAGGCAGCGATCGGCGTGCTGGGTGTGTTCCATTGAATGTTGGAGTACAGGCGGATGGTATTGAACTCCCCGGGCGCGCCGTTTAAATTCTTCGCAGTCCTGAATTCGCGCTCGAAGTCTTGCTGGTTCTTTGCATTACCCTTGTCATCGGAGGCACCCGCGTTAAAACCCAGAATGGTGCCCTGGGCAGCTGTGCTGCCGAGCGTCGCGGCGATGCTGAGTGCGGCGGAAACGCGCATGTTTGCAGTTTGTTCGAGTTGAGTTGAAGGAGTGTAGAGAAGAGAAGGAATCGAAGGAAATAGATAAGGGACGTGCGAGGTAGGGTTGTTTTCGGTGTAAGCACAGGGTTGTGAAAGTGAAAGCAAGTCTGGGGAGCCGCGTGTTTATCAACGGCGCGCAGAGATCGTCCGGGGTACGAGCTCGGGGAAATTTGCGGAAATGTGCTGTGGCGCTCGTGATTGGGCGTGTATGACGCTGCTTGGCTCAGCTGAGGCTCGGCGTTGCCTGGGAACAGCGCGATTCGTGCAGCTGCTTGCGTCTGAAACGACGCGCTGCTTGCGCCTGATTTTCGCATTCCGACAGCCGCTTGCTGACCCGGAGTACACTTGCGACTTTGCGCTGCCCTGTCACGGTAGGCCTGACTGCTATGTGGTAAGCTGGAGTGCATCGTCGCTTTCACGGCGTTGGAGAACTGTTTATCTTCGATGTGTAACAACACATCATAGCGGAGCTGTGCCATGGAGAACGTAATAGGGTACTACATAGGGGCTGTTATGAGACGTTCAGAGCTCCTCCATCTTAACAGTCAACAAGTCGAATATCACGCCCGGATCAGCCTCCTTTGGACCGCCTTTAGCTTGCGCTGCCTCAGCGGCTTGCGGAAATCTTCCAATGAGATGAGAGACTACCTCGACGAACGCCTCCAACCAGGTCAATTCAATGTCGGTATGCGCAGCGTATGGGTTACTTCTGCCATGGGTAGGTCCGTTTTTCCCTGCTAAGAATTCTGGCTGCTCTTTGTCGCCACAGGGCAGAGACCATGGCGTTCCCCGGGTTCGCACATGTTCCCAGTCTGAACTTCGATCGCATTTCCGATGAAAGTAACGAGCGAGCCCATCAGTGACGAATTGGCATTTAGCATCCACCACCTGTTCCTTGCTCAAAACGTCGACAAGAAACCGCAAAGTCCAGTCATACGGCACAAGCGCTGGGTGCTCATCCTGAAAGTACGTACGGCAGCTCGCACGAGACTCTAGAGCCAGCGGAGCTCTCTCAAATCTTCGAGCACGACTTCGAAATTGTTGAGGGACGTGAGCTGCACGTGGTCGCCAGTTTTGAGGCGCGAAAGGTACTTTGAGCAGCGAAGGGTGGGTCTCATACAGTATCGCAAGGCGTCGCAGCTCCTTGGCGAAACCCGTTCGCTGCGCAGTCAGAGCTCGCTGGTACAACTGTATGCTAGACTCCAGCTCTTCTACGGACAAGCTTATCCTTTCGGTGTTGAGGACCTGAATGGAGAGAGCTTGCTCTGCCTCAGAAAAGTCACCAAGTATCCTGGATAATGAGAGACCCGTACGCGCGCGAGTGCAAAGGAACAGAGCGCTCAGTGCGTCGAGCCATTGTCGTCGCATTGTATCAGCCGTGTAGTTATTTTGCGAGGGGCCCTTTTGAAGGAAAGCAACGTTGACATTGCAACTCAAGTAGGCGCGATTTGTGCACCTGCAAAGTGACGCGGCTCGATATGGTTCTTCGAAAAATGGGCGGACACGGCGTCTCGTATCGAAGCATAAGACATTCAGGTCGTCCGTGAGGCCAAGGTAAGTCTGCCATGTCTTCCGGTTCTCCTCTTTCCCCATAAGATGTCCCCAGCTAGGACTAATCGTAAAGGCTTGAGTGAGCTGTAGGCCGGCTTGATCTGATAAACGAATCACACGTTCGAAAGTCGCCTCTTTAATGACCTGCTCGATAAGCTCAAGCGGTATATTCTCAAGATCTCGCGCAATAGCACGATTGCGGCCAACAGTAGCACTTGTGTGGTTAGAGTGATTGGCCATCGTCGGTATAGTCCAGAAAGCAAAAGTTGTTGAGCGAGCATGGGATTGGATTATGAGCACTTCTTATGCTACATTTCCAACCTAGGGCCTGGGAACTGTGATTGGTTGCGAATCTCAATCTAAGCTTCGAATCCGTAAGACTTCGGGTACATCTAGAGCGAATTTTGCTCATTGACCCCTGGAGACTCGATGTCAATGGCACTTTCGGCGACAAACACTGGGTCGCAAGGCTAAATCGCAAGGCAGATGTGATGACTCCCGTCCGTCAAGAGCGGGTCACAAAGGGCGCAGCCACCCACCGGTGTGGCTGAGTCAGCCTAGCCCTGGTTCAGCTCGGACAACGTACCATTATTACCTACGGGCAATAAATCGTTGAAGGTACGACTGGATGCTATTCACACATTCTACGTCTACTTTGTAAATTCATTCTTCACAGTTCGTTCAGCCTTGCAGGACCAAGCAACAGTCGACACAACACAACACAACTCGACAAGGCACTTCATACATGACTGAACAGCTGCCACAACACTCCGCTGCAGCTTTCGTAGCTTCACAAGATGCCAAAACGATTGCTGAGCAGCTTCGTGTTGATACAGCGCTCGTCAAGCAAGGTCAGCTCTGTAGCTGGGTGGCGCTGTATATGCCCCCAAGCAGGACCCAGGAGGCACTGAACATTGCCGAGTTCCTGAGCCCATCACCTGCATTGAGCAATGATATCAAGCGCATGCTTTACGGAAGCGTTATATCACAGATAAGGAGCCATCTGAACGACCGTGGTATCTTTGCGAAGCAGCACGAGGTCGACGCCGCCCGTGAAAGGTGGCAGGGCATGCACCAAGAATCGCATAGGATATCCTCAGAGTGTATTCGCACCACACTAGATGTCCTCAAGAGTATGCTGCAGCATGTGGTACTTGATCCGAAGTTGCCACTCATTGAGGTCGTAACTACGCTAGAAAAGATGATGACTACCAAAGACGAAAATACGAAGGATGGTAATGAGGCTGTCTCACATGCGTCAGCAGTACTCGGGAGCAGCGCTTCGAACCCTCCGACCCTACCTCGTAGAAGGTTGTGTTATATCTGCCGTCTACCGTTGACCGTTCCACACCCTACACAGCCGTCCATGTGCACACCGTGTGGTGCATTCAACCTGGCGTCGTCCCGAAAATCTGCACCTTCAGTCCTCACCCTTCCATCAACATTCACCGCTTTAGTCACCGGTGCACGTATCAACCTCGGCTACCACACGACCCTACGACTATTGCGATGTGGCGCACGAGTACTTGCCACGACTCGGTACCCAAGAGATGCCTTCGCGAGATATGCACGGGAGAGCGACTTTTCAGTCTGGAAAGATAGATTGAGGATTCTTGGTGCGGATTTCAGATCTGCCTCAGATGTGTTTGCTCTCGTCAAGGATGCGCGACGCTGCCTCCGAGATTGGGGAGGCGCTGAGAAACTACAACTACTTGTCAATAATGCTGCACAAACTTTGACTGATAGTGTGCGCAAAGAAGAGCGAGCCATTGAGCGAGAGATTGATATTCCTCTCATAGCTGATACATCTCGACTATGTGTTTCTAGAGCATATGAGCCGCGAGTAAGGGGTGGCGGCTCATTAATGGCACTTGGTGGGGTGGACAAGCAGCGAGGTCTTATCGAAGACGCTGACACCAATTCCGTCCCACAGTTGACAGCAGTCCGTGATAAGAGTCAGACACATGATGACCGTCACTGCGTCGAAACATATAGCAAGTCCTCATGGGTGCAAAGCCTCTTCGAGATCCCATACGAGGATGTCATCTCCGCACACTCGGTCAACACCTTCGTTCCACTAATCTTATGCCGCGAGCTTCTTCCTCTCATGGGCAAAGAGCGAACTTCATTTGAAGAAAACACGAGTCATCCTGCAAGTACTAAGCCCGAAGCTTATATCATCAACGTCTCTTCCCGCGAAGGGATCTTCGAAAATCACACGCGATCGATCGGCAAAGCAGGTAAACACGTTCATACGAACATGTCTAAAGCAGCGCTGAACATGATTACCGAGACCGAGGGGGCATCGGCCTGGCGCACAAGACGCGTTGCAATGAATACGGTGGATCCCGGTTACATGAGTGCTGCACCGGAATATGAGGGCTCGTTCAATGGACAAAGACCGATCGGTTGGGAGGATGGTGCGGGACGGGTTCTGTGGCCGGTTGCAGTTGGTGAGCTGGAGGGCAAGGCCGTTTGGGGCAGGTTTCTGAAACATTATGGGGCCGTTGAGGTAGATCCTGGAGCTGGAAGAGGCTGAAAAGGTCGTCAGCGAAGGACCGATTCATCCTGACGTATCGACATCGATATCATGGACACATCTCGAGTCATCAATGGTCGTGCTGTCATAC
>JUDZ01009517.1:0-25746 GCA_000812845.1 Stagonosporopsis tanaceti | reverse complement strand
GTCTGAAGATTTGAAGAAATGTTGTTGGAGTTGTATCACTTTCATACAACCGTCTTCGCCCGATGCCCTTCCGTCTTCAACCTACGATAATTAATGCAATGAATTGCCGATTACGCAAGTGCTGCAAAGTCGAGTAAGCTCGGAAAATGCTCCCATCCCTATTTCCTTTACGTTGGGTCATTTGCTCGCTGTCGCTTGGGTGACGTGATCATGAATAGATCTTGCGGGTTGAAATGAGTAAGCCTGGAAAATTTGGCCATACGTATTGCTCTCCTATGCACCAACAGAATCTTAACTCCATAAGCAATGGATCGGATGATGCAATGCTAGGTAGCTCAAAGCCACAATGTTGGACGGGATAACAGAAGCAGCTCACCGCGCTGCGCCTTCAGGCAGCCGCGGACTTAAGCCACCTACGCCCGAATATCCAGCATGTTGTGCGACACATTTAACGGTGCCGAAAGATATATCCGCGTATCAGTTCTGCTGTCTTGTGAAGTATAAAGCCAGCTGTAGTTCTTGCTACTACCAACTCAAGACAACCCAATCTCGACCAAGACCGCAAACCAAGAACAATACAAAAATGAATTCATCCACTACACAACGCCAAATCATCCTCATCACAGGTATATTAAGGAATACAGAACTCTCACCAAGTGAGTTTTCACTAAAGTTACTCAGGTGCCAATGGCGGTATTGGCTTTGATACAGCAGCCTTGCTTGCCTCCGTCTCTCCTTACAACCACGTTCTTGTTGGATCACGCAACACAACAAAGGGCGAAGCTGCAATCAGGCAGATTCAGGAGAACAATCCGAGGGGAACAGTCAGTCTCGTTCAACTTGACACGAATGACGACGTATCCATCAACGCTGCTGTACAGCACATCGAACAGGAATTTGGCCGCCTTGACGTTCTCATCAACAACGCAGGCATCGTCACAGAAACATACGACGGTCAATGGCCCTCACGCGGCCAGCTGCGCGCGATGTTCGAAACTAACGTTTTTGGTCCCACCGTTTTGAGCACGGCTTTGCTGCCTCTCCTGAGACAGTCCAAATCTGCGAAGATCGTCAACGTCTCATCCGCTCTCGGCAGCATCTCTCTATGTGCCTCAACATCTGACACTAGTACTGGCGTTACCGTAAGATGTCCTGGGTACCGCATGACCAAATCGGCACTCAACATGCTCACCGCATATCAATACCAGCAGCTGAAGGACGAGGGCTTCAAGGTCTGGAGCTACTGCCCAGGTTTCGTCATCACGAATCTTGCTCAGGATCGGGAGGCTAGGAAGAGTATTCCAGGGTGTGAAAGCTCGGAGACAAGTGCACAGGGTATCTTGGAGATCCTGGAGGGACAAAGGGACGAGGAGGTTGGTCAATTTCT
Source organism: Stagonosporopsis tanaceti (assembly GCA_000812845.1). Lineage (NCBI taxonomy): Eukaryota > Fungi > Ascomycota > Dothideomycetes > Pleosporales > Didymellaceae > Stagonosporopsis > Stagonosporopsis tanaceti. The sequence goes on along the minus strand of JUDZ01009517.1, from coordinate 24,359 downwards.
GCAGAGGTACGGAAAGCGCTACGACTGGTGAACGGCAGGCAATTTGACTGCGCAGAGTACCGTAGATCTTTATCAGAGCACAATTAAGAGAAAAACACATGTTGATGATTTGGAGCTTGCCCTTCCGCTGTTCGGGTACACGTCGGACATAACGGCTTTAGCTACCCCGCTTTTATGAACGCCATGATAGGTAGGCACTTCAGCCACTGCATCACCATCCATCCCCGCTCGAATGGGCGACATCTCGGAGATTTGCGTTCTTCAAACGATGCCGTATAGATACGATACCACGTGGTGAGACTTGCACGCAAGGTCTTTGATAAAGCGAATCCTGCACCGTTTTCGAAGGCAATATGACAGTGGCCAATGACATGGCTGCTAGTGCGCATGTGTTCGTTAGCTTCCGAGGCGTACGTGAACAACATCACCTTTCCAGCTCTAGCACACGGGATAGAGCGTAGACTGGACATGGGTAGGGCGATACATAAGTCGCGCTTCCTGCTGCTGGGTGCAGTGTTTTACGTGTTGAGCCGGTCAGTTCTCAATTGATCTAGATCAAGATTCTCGGACAGGATGTTTGGTCAATTAGTAAGTCCACCGAACATCACACCTGTAAATACTTGTGCTCATCATGGTAGGGATTCGCGAGCTTCATGCTCGTCTCACGTATGGAACGAAAGGCTGATCCAAAAAACCGAAACTGATGATGGACAGAGAGTGCCCTTGTGGCAAGCAAGACAACCAATTCTGATGTCCGCATGAACCACATTCAAGTGATTGGAACCCACAACTCCTATCATCGTGAGGTATCTCTTGCCGAGCGCGCTGTATTCGAGAAGTACGTGCCCTCTCCAGAGGACTACTACTATTCCCATCCCACACTGCCCAACCAGCTGGAGCACCAAGCCGTCCGCTCATTCGAGCTTGACTTACACTCTGATGAGAAGGGTGGTCTCTACTACCCTCCTGTCATTTGGACACTATCTAACTTGACGAACGCCACTACTCCATTTGATGGCTCAGTGCTGCAAAAACCTGGCATCAAGGTCTTCCACGTAACAGACTTTGACCCTGATTCTGTCTGCCACACCTTCGTGGACTGCCTGAAGCAGCTCAAGGCCTGGTCAGACTCGAACAAGAACCACGTTCCTGTCATCATCGATCTCGAGCTCAAAACTGATGCGCCAGCATGCGCACTCGGCGGTGTCTGCCCCGGCGAAGCCACAAACTGGACGCTCCCACGCCTCCTCAACGTCGATGCAGAAATCCTCTCTGTGTTTCCAAAGAAGCAGCTCATTCGGCCGGACGACGTGCGTCAGGGCAACTTGACGCTCGAGCAGAGCGTACTGCAGAAGGGCTGGCCGTTGCTCAGCAACGCCCGCGGCCGCTTCATGTTCTTTTTCGACAACGACCCGAAGCCTACCGACCCAAACTCTCCCCGTGAACTGTACAAGTCTGGTGGCCACGAGTCCCTCCAGAACCGCACTGTTTTCACGAACTCGCTCGAAGGCTCGTCAGATGGTGCGGTGATCAAGTACAACGAACCGCGCGGCAACAACACAGCTGAGATCCAGCGGCTTGTGAAGAAGGGTTACATTGTACGCACGAGAAGTGATGTGCCGCTTGACACCGTGTTGAACAAGACTACGGAGATGCGTGATTCGGCATTTGCATCGGGTGCTCATATCGTCAGCACAGACTTTCCATCCTGGGGTATGACTGCGAGGTGGGGCTGGGACTATGTTGTACAGTTGAAGGATGGAAGGGTTGCGAGGTGCAATCCAGTCAACGCACCCAAGGGGTGCAAAGACAGCAAGCTCGAATAAAATTTAGGAACATGGAAGAACGGCGTAGACAATGTCATTCGAGTCGAGAAGAACCAAAAGCACTAGTCCACGAAAAAGATGAGGTCTAAGCCACGAAAATGACAGGGAAGTTAACATTTTGGCTTATTGTGCATTTATCAAGCAACCGATACACTTGCATTGTACACAATGCCTAGCACGAGCAAACGACAACGTTGCTTGATTGACCTTATCGTGCGTCTCAGTCATCCTACAACTCTTCCTCAGTCTCTTCATAGACCTCCTCGCCATGACTGTATTCATCCTCCGCCGCGCGAGTTTCGTACCACCACTCCTCATCAACCTCTTCGTCCAGAGCAAGATCAGCTCTGAGGCTAGCGTAAGCGTTGGCGTTGAGATACGCTTCTTCGAGCATGTATGGGCGAGACTCTGAATACCCAAGGCTATCCAGCGCACCAAGGGTTCCATTTGCCTTTGCCTCAGTTTCTGTTGGATACGCGGGTCCAAGAGCGACCTCCATTCCCAGGCCATACGGATTCGCCATAGGGACATGCCCACCTAGAATAGGCATCTCGACTTCGATATCGTCTTTCTTCCACAGCGTCTCAGGGTTCATCAGCTTCTCGACGTTCCAACCTCTCGTCTTGTCTTGTTCGGCAAACTCCTGCTCGTTGCGGCAGATTTGACAGAAAAGATTGCCAAATCGAGCCTTTCCCTTGTCTGACTGGTTCAAACAGGCGTAATGGTACCACCTGAATCGGCAGTTGAAATTCGTGCACTGTGAGATGTGGGGATGATCGTTCTTCTTGTAAGTACTGTAGCCTGCGGGTTTATTGCACCAGCAGACCTTGGCAGTGGGCGCGGGAGTCATGTTTTGGAAATTTTCGTATGTCAACGTGGCGATGCCATCCGGTATTTCTATACTCGCAGGTCGTTTCGCGAAATTCAAGATGAGTTTGACCGGGGAAGGAGGTCGAGGTGCGGGCTTCTGCTCTGGCACTTGTGGAGTACCATTCATATTGCCATGACCATTGTTTTGGGTGGTAGCGGGCTTTCCAACAATCGAGATCCGTGGTTTTTTTTGCTTGACCGTTTGTCCATTCAAGGAGGTGGTCTTGCGTTTCTTCGTGTCCTTTGTCGACAGGTCTGCTTTCAAACCGGCCTTCAAGGGTTTCATGGGCTGTACTGCTGGAGGCAGATTCTCCTTCAAGAATGCCGCGTCTGTCTTTTGTCTTCGGGGAGACCTCCGTAGTTCGATAAGAGAGACTTTGGTGTTTGTATCAAGTTCGCGACCGAATTTGCGCTCTTTGATGCGTGGAGGGGTTATCAAATCTATGATTTCCAGACCATCCTTGTCGTTCTGCGCTTTATCTATGACAAACTTTTTCTTCTCAAAGATGCCGTCAGTTCTTGTTGAAGTTGATGATGGCACTGTGGTCGAAAGTACAGGAGCGGAAAGACTGCAGTCGTCGTTGGACCTCTTTGGTGAAGTCGACGTTGTACGAAGGGGAAGAGTGAAAGAGCCTTTACGACACATCAGTTGTGTAGATGCGGCGATCTGCTCACGGGCCTTGCAGCTATCAGAGCTACCCCATATCGCATCCTTCTTTCGGCTACTGGAAGGAGCTTGGGGAAACTGAAGTTCTTCCAAGTCACTCGATTCACCATCCAGCTGAGGCATTGCCTGGAGTCATTCAGTTCAGTCTTCTGTGAGGCTACGATACTGCCTCACTAACCTTTTCAAAGTCCTCGTACACGTCTGTCCCCGTGGCCTGCTTGCTGTGATAAGTCGTTGGCCTTGCACTCTTGCCGGAATCGGATGCACTCTCATCCTCAGATGTACCGCTAAATTTCTTGAGCGTCGGGTCCTCTCGGGAGCTGACTTTGTCCTCTGTTTCGCAAGGATCGAGTTGCTTATCTGAACCAAGCAGCTGCCTCATCGTATCCCGAGCCTCGGCTCGCTTATTCCATAGGTGATGCAAGCAGTCAACGCAGTAAGTTGGAGCTTCTGTATCGACTAGACGTCTGACGAGTTGGATGTACTCTGGTTGTTGCATGAGCTCGCCATCACGGCGGAATGCGAATATGGATCGCGACGTGGTGGCTGGCGTGACTGTTCCCCAGTGAACTAGAGGCTCGAGCCTGACGACTAGAGATTCACATGCGTGTGTTGTAGTGATTTGAAGGTCTCTCAGATATTGACAGGCGTTGAAAGCGGCGTTGCTGGCTACAAAGATGTGCTTTTCTGCGATGTTTTAGTCGAGCCGCAGGCGCTCAAAGGGCAACTAATCACTGCTTACCTTCTAAAAGCTGCGATATTCTTGCAATGTGACCTGCAGCAAGGACGTGAGCTCTGGAAGGGCGCTCAGATGGTGGTCTGGTTGGCGAACGAGCATCGAAGACCTTAGTCCACAATGGTGCCTGCAACGCGACGAGGTGATCTAAAGGAATCTCGAACACGTCGCAAACATCTCCGTATTCATTGACAACCAGTTTAGGCAACAGGGTCTGGCGTAGGTAGGCGCGAAGCCCACTAGCACTTGCTAGGCCTGGCAGATCGAATGAGTCGCTTGATGTAAGCGGCTCCTCCTGCAGTGCGTAACCCTCATATTCGATTTGAGATGTATCAAAGTGCTTACGGTCTTGAGAATCAAGTAAGTATTGCATCTCAGCATCATCAGCAATCGAGGCGAGTGGTGCGAAGCCCTCCTTGGTTTTGCGCGTACCCAACCCGTGCGAATCGACCTGGTACCGCGAAGCTCCAGAACTGCGAGTAGGCATGTAGAAAATTGCCGAATCAGTCTCTTATTTCTGAAAAGTGCAAGGGTGTAAGAAGCTTGTCGAAACAGCTGGAGCACAACGGGCGTGTTTGTCGCGGCTCAAGGGTATCGTCGTTAGTTGGCGGTGCTGTGTGCTGCAGCAATTTAAAACTACTCGAAGCTACGTGAAGCGAAGAGAGCCCGAATTTTAGGTACCAGATACACCGACTTGAGGTGAAAGAGAAGTCCTGTCAGGTGCGCGTCGCGTCACCTCTTCAAAACAAACAAACAAGCGCGACACGACTGACGCTGTGGAGTTGAAAAGACATGACGTCGATAGTGTTCAGATCTCTGGTGGAAGATAAATAGAACAAGTGGTGATGTAGAGAAGCGAATGCAGCGGAAGTTTGGGATTAACACCATTTCCCCTTACAATGGTGAGCTTTTAATGTTCACCCAAACATATGAACATGACAAATGCGTGACCAGTGCACAGAAAGAGTTTGAGATCTCTCAGAAGGAAAGGGTATTTTTACATCTTCCATTCATACTTTCGATGTCAGTTGGCTCGACGGCTCGACGTAGTGTCGTAGCCGCACTTGATATACATAAGTTTACCTGATCTGCTCAGGCTCTCTCTCCTCCGCCGGGGGACCGCCAGTGTTGCCTCGTGTGCCAGCTTCAGGCTGTTGGAGGTTCCTTTGTTTGGCGTGTGTGGGATCATCCTTCAGATCTGCGACGTTGCCTTGAGCGTGGCCCTCCTTTAAGCCAGCAAGACCACCGCTACCGCCGCTGTGGCTTGAGTTGTCGTGGAGCTCAGCGCTAGACTGGCCCTGACCTGGATGTCCAAGACCAGTGTGTACCGATTTTGAGTCGGCGCCGACCAGCGTCGATGAGGCGCTGGTGAACGTTTTCTGGTTGTTGATGTCGGGGTTGGGCGTGAAGGTGCTGCCCTTAGGAGCTGTTCCAGCAGGAAGAGTCTGTGCATGAAATTCGGGCGCAGCGTCTACTTCCGAGACAATCTTTCCAGGCTGGTGCTGTGAAGTTGTTAGCTAGTGCTTGGTGATTGGAAAGCTCTCAGCAACAATTGAGCTCGCAGGTTGGCAGAGGATTCAGCCAACACCGTCATGGAAGCTTGTTCAGCAGCTAGCGACAAGGTCATGAACACTGTAACTCACCCCACCTGTCATGAGAGGTTCGGCTGGCTTGACATGGCCAGCGAACTCGCCCTGATTGGAAACGGAGTCGGGGTTCTGAGACATTAGAAAGATGGCTGGGTTGATCTGTGTATGGGTTGCAATGAGAATCAGGTGTCAACGATTTCGTGTGTAGTGTTTGCGAGTGGAAACAGTGTGTCATTTAAGAAGCTATCATAACTCTACTGGCGCTTTCATGACGGCGTCATGTATTTTGACATCAAAAAGACGTCATCGACAAAGTATGTTCAGAAAGCCTACTGTGAGCACATGAGATACATTAAACGTCATTCAGTTACCTCGTGGCCGGTCGCGTGACAACGCGCTAATACAGGAACCCATGAATGGGCAGCTGTCGCGAGCTGTGACAGTGATGGATGCTGCCACGTGACTCTTGGCACTACCAAAATTTAGCAAAATGCTTCGAAGAGAATGCAAGAGCAAGGCAATCTTGACCTCGAGCAGAATGATCTGCCTCCGGTGCCCTAGCGAAAGGCCAGTAAGTATTTTGTGCTTGAAGAGGCTCAAGTATTGGGTCCATCACGGCGAAGCAGTGGTGTGTGCTTCGAGAATGCACATGGGCATACAGGCTGCTGTCACGTCAGCGCATCATTGACATAGTTATTGTTACAAAAGAAATCCAGCTTAACATGCAGACCAGGAGCGATGTTTTGTATGATCGCGCATCGACGTATCATTCAGCCGAGGTCTGTTGCGTTGTCAGGAGAGAAAGTTGTATCGGGGGTCTCAATGAGTACCACATAGATGCACAATCCTTGATTTTCGTCCACAACATCCCCATGGCAGAGCTGCAGGTGTATGTCATTCTGTATCTGTGGATCGTTGCGGATGCAGACTACCACCTCGTCCTACATACTATTAGTAGCTCGGTCGCCTTTGGCAGTTCCGAGCCCGTCGCCATTATCCGGATTTTGCATCTGGTGAACGTCGAGCAAGCTTTGCCCGCTCGCTAAACGTCTTTACCACCGCTGCCTTCCTCCTCAAGTCGTCTCCAATATAGGAAGCCCGGGATAAGGCCTTACGGATCTGTAAACCAAGTAAAGTATCGCCCAAAGACCGCTACTCCTACCCGTGTTCCTTGAAAATGAACAAAAGAATAAATGCAACGACACCCAATTTTCCAACATGCAGGAGCAATACGAACGTTGAGAACGTACCGTCGTACCTATGTCGCGCCATCTAGAACCTGCTTGCTGCAGCACCCCAAAGGGAGTTGTAGATTTTGTCGACGACGTACGAAGCCATGATCGTGCGGTGGTTAAAGTTCCGACCGTTAAGACCTTGAAGAGCTTTCTCACCGCCAGACACTGAATCGAACTTAACGTAGATGTCACCATCAGTGTTTGGGTCGACAGCAATGTGAACGACTTTCCCATACTTCTTGTCGCACTCGGTCCTGACTTCGGTCTCGAGGTCCTTGACCCAGTTGTTACCCCAAGCCTTCTGTTCCCTAGTCCACAGGTCAGCTTCGCAAATCAAGACGTGTTCGTAAGCATACTCGTCAGGGTCAAAGGCATTTTCAATCTTGATGCACTTTGATGCCATAGGCTTATCGACGACGGGAGCGCGGGGCTTGCTGACGACCGGTGCGGCGCCTTGCCTCGCAGGTTCAGCTGGGTCACGACGAGCTAGGGCGTCCATCAGCTTCGAACGATCGTAGGTCTTGAAATTGACTCCGGCGACGTCGGTGTCGTCGAGGGCAGACGCGCCGCTGACGCCACGGTCGTCTTTGCTGTGAGTGCGATCGAAGACACCGCCAGAACCACCGGCATGGGCACCACGTCCACCTGCACCGCTGAATGCGGAGCCCTGGTAGCTCTGCGCCTGCTGGTTGAAAGTGCGCAAGAGCGTAGCGGTGGATTCGGGAGTGAACTTGTCATTGCCGAGACCAACTCGAATCTGGCGACCAGCGAGTTCGAAACCGTTCATCTCTGCTAAGGCATCTTTAGCGTTACTGGGGTTGACAAACCTAGCCGGGATTAGCATTTGTGCAATTCACATTGCCGAGGAGCATCCTACTGTACGAAACCATAACCCTTCGATCGGCCGGGGTTCAACTCATCGCGTTGGAGTATGACCTGCTCAAGCTCACCATACGGCTCGAAAATCTCCTGAAGATCCTTCTCGGTGACGCTGAAATGAATGTTACCAACATATAGGCGATGGAACGGAGCACCGTTAGCACCTGGTGCTGCGCCGCCTTCTGACGGTCGTGCGGCGCGGTTCTTCTCTGCTTCAGTGAGCTGTGCAATGATAGGAACGCCTTTTAGCTTCTGTCCAGTCAGCTCCAAAGCCTTGGGTACAGATTCCTCATCTTTGAACTCAACATAGCCAACACTAGTGATCGTTCAGCATTACATAATCCGTTGCATACAGTTCGACATACCCTTTTGAGCGGCCAGTAACTCGATCTTTGACAATCTGGGCTTCGACGACGGGTCCAACAACCTCGAAGAACGAGCGAAGGTGACGCGTTTCGGCGCGCTGAGATATCTGCTGGACGAAGATAGTTCGCTTGTCGCGATCGTCTTCTGTTGCTTCTGGCGTAGGCGTCTTCTCGCGACGGCCTCCTTTGCGCTCCTCACCACGGCGGTCGCCAGATCGCTCCCTCTCGCGGCGCAGCCTGTCACCACGTGGGGAGCGCGAGCGGGCGCGGCCTCCACCGCTGTAATAGTCGCCGCCTCGATCCCTTCGTCCTCCACGGTAACGGTCGCGCGAGCTGTTGCGGGGATACCTGTCATCGTCACCTCTGCTAGAACGTGGTCGGCTATCGTCTCGGCGGCGATGATCTCGATCGCGACTCCTGCGCCTATCGCCTCGGCGGTCGCCGCGATCTCTGCTTCGGTCGCGACGGTCACTGTGTCGATCACGACGGTCGCCGTTACGGTCGTCCTTACGAGAGTCGGAATCGCGGGCTTCCTCGTTCGCTTGTTGCTCGCGGGTCTTTTCTACATCGCGGGCAGCCTCTTCGAGAAGGGCGTCGACATCCATAGCGCCTGATGTCATTTCGTGTAGATCGGGTCCTAGCTCTCGATAAGTTGCGTCGGTCGGTAGTGCGTGGCGCAATCACGGAACAGGCGCAGTGCGTTGTACGAAGTGGTTGCGGAGAGCCCTTAGGCTGAGATATTCAATTGCTGACTGAGCGTGTGCGGATGGCAGCTAGTACTCCAAGCTCTGTTTCTCGGCGACAATCGACCGTCCGAAGTCTCGTCGCAGGTGAAATATGCTTGTTGGCGCGTGCAAAACCTGCAGTCAGTGGTGAGAGCAGGGAAAAAGGCTGGGTAGGTATTTGAGTTGGTGTTGGCGTCCACGCTAGTGGCGGCAGCACAGGCAGCCATACGCACGTGATCATAAACAAAGTCACCAGTACTACGGGTGGGGCGTGCAAACGACGACTCAGAACGAACATCGTGCGCTCATACGCACATTAGCATTACTATAGGTACATACAATCATGAAATAAAACCCCGTTCGTCCCAATGAGGAACTTGCCAGTCGCCACATCATGAGCACTCTTACAAAGCAATAACGCCAACCCAATGCCCTCTATAAAATCATCTCGCCGAACGCATAGGCCAGCATGAAATTCAGATAGTCTTGATGACCTTCGATGGGCTCATCTCCAGCTCAGTACCAAACACCCAGTCCCAGAAGCGGCTGGTAACGCCGAAGCCGTTCTCGTAGTCAGCAAAGTGGTGCTTGAGGTGGTACTTCTTGAGCTCCTGGTACCACGGTGGGAGCTTCTGGTGATGGAGGAAGTAGTGAGTCATGTCGTAGAGCGTGTACCCAAAGACCCCACCACAATATGCAGCGGTCGCAGCATACCAGTTGTGAAAGAGTACAGCGTGCGCAAATTTCCAGAATGGTGCCGCAAGCGCGACGAATAACGTGGGAGGCATGACGAGCCTGTACTTGTCCATAGGAAGGTAATGGTGAATGCCGTGGAGGAGGAAGTGCAGAGTCAGGGCAACACGATTGTTAGGAAGATGGCTGTTCACGTCAGCTTTTGTTTGAACCGTTTAGTAAACCAGACTTACTCATCGAGATGGAATAAGCAACGATGGAGGACATATTCGATGATCGTCCAAAAGCCGAGTCCAAAGACCCAGTAGCCTGCAAGAGCAGTATAACTCAGATCGCCCTGCGAAGCAATGTAGGTCACACCTGTAATTGCAGGCCACCAAAGTGACGGCACCACCCACCAGGGAGTCTTGCTGAGAGGTTCCAGGAAATTGCCGAACAAGGGAGCCGAGTCACCGCCCCTGTAGTGGCGTGGTCGATGAACTTGCTGAAGATAGAAATCCTTCTCGAACCCACCGTTCCAGACTTGCATCAACAAAGGCTTGTTGAGATCGAGGAACTTGTGCTGCTTGAAGTCCAAGCTGGGGTCGGTCTCGCGAGATAGGTCCTCAGCGGTTGACATGCCTGTGGCAGCATATACGGGCTGCTGCTTCTGGTCCATGCCCCTCAATTCGATCTTGCCGACCTCTGATGGAGGCAGAGGGACAATCTCATATGGCTTGCTGCTCTTGGTAACGGCGTCCATGATCTCCTCACCAGCAACGAATCCAATCAAGCATTCATCTAGAATCTCGTAGGCTGAATCAGAGTGGGTGTGCGAAATTTCATCCTTAAGGATTTCAGTGATGTCCTTGCCACCGTACTCAAGAATGAGCTCGCCGCCACCCGGGTGGCCGTCGAGGAAGTCTGTGACATCGTAGACTTTGGTGCCGACCGTAACGTAGCACGAATTCTCGTTGTTGTGTGCCTGCACCTCGGCGCTCGGGATGGTCGGAAGGCTGCGGCCTGGCATCGTGGTGGTTGTAGACATGCGCGCAACACTCACGAAAGTCGCGGGTCGGAGGGCGGGGGCAAAGGTCCAAGGAAGGCGCAAGAGGACGGGTTGCCTGCGGAAGCAAGTGTGTCGTAAGGAGTGAAAAGCAGCAAAAGATGCCGCGTTGAAAAGTGTCGTAAGATTGCGCGCAAAGGAAAGCAACGGTATCGATAATTAATTGTCAGGAGAGCCAAGAAGCGGATCGATCGGTCGTGTCGGGCAGATCAGCACAGCGTGGCGAGACCCTGGAACTCAGCGCTCTCCGGCCTCCGAGCAATCACCTCATTGGCGAATCCAGCGCAGATTGCACGAGTACCAAAACATCGCCTTCTTCCTGCAATGGGCTGGAACAATTTTTCCTGTCCGAGCTTACACGTTCCTCTCAGCAATATCCGCTAGCTCTTCACGATCGACTGTCTCTTCGCCGCCAATCCTTGTTGCCGAGGGATACTTTATGCAACTCGAGGCAACCACAAGGAATGAGTCGCGGCTTCTGATCTAGGCGTCTGGCATCTCCCGTGAGTCCATCGGACCCTCAGGTATATGGGTGGAGATAATGCTGTTATTAGTTCTGTTCGCTATGTCAGGATATGTATATTCTGTATTCCATCGTTTTTCACATACGACCATAGGACGTTAAAAACAAGTTTTCCCGCCCCACCGTCTCTCAAGGTACTGCTCTGAGGTTGCGGTGTCCCGTTTCCGGTAGGTATACTGCAACTAGTTTCAAGTCAACCTCGATGTTTAACGGCGGGCACCAAGTCGGGCAGCTGACCTAGTGATCATCTGCCACCACCCCTATGTGCCGTCATTCTCGCGTTCGCTCACTTATCAAAATTCTAGTGCCTGCCGCGATCTGGGACACAGGCGTCGCTTGCCGCATACAGAGATCACACACGATACAGCGACCTATAAACCCGACTCTCACTGTACAGCTTTACTACACGCAGTAGCAAGCCCGAACATCAAGCATCGCTGAATACTGCCTCTATTATGACGAAATTTCTGCCTCCTAAGTTTCGACCCAGACCATCATTACACTGTCTCTGCATGTCGGGCGAGCCTCTGGAAATCAGACTGAAGGCTATACAAGAAGCCCTGGCATCAGGAGAGGACCCAAACGAACTTGGAGGCTATGCCAACCCCGGTGTCGGTCGTCCGCTGCATTACGCGACAGATGACTGTGTGCAGCACGACCGGGTACAGATGCCACAGAATCTTCCTGTTATCGAGTTGCTACTCGAAGCAGGAGCAGACCCAAGGCTTCCAGACTTGCATGGGCAAACGCCGATTGAGGGGCTCGAGATGTGGCTCAGAGCGTATCACAAGGATGGTCACTCAACGTGGCAACCAGAGAGCCTTGAATTAAAGCCGTTTTTCGAAGCAGCGTTGGAGACTATGAAGAAGGCTGCTTTGGCTCTAGACGGTAAGCATATAACGCACGCAACTATTTTTAAAAACGCTAACATCACGATTGCATCAGCACAAGATGCTGCTTCGACAGCGCAAGCTGAAAGCCAGGCAGCGCCGGCTCCTTCTCAGTCTTGGTTCAGAAGCCTAAAGCTATGGTAGTTGTAGTATCTTCAATTCTCCCGAACATTACGGTTGGATGTCATCAAGAACTATATTGCAACTGCAAGGTTATGGTCAGGCTATACTACGACCAATATTTCTAGACAGGAAGTCAACTCGTCGACTTCGAAGTCCCAGCGTAGTTCCAGGCTGATAGGGATTTTCAAACCAAACTAAACCGCTTGAACAGCATTCCAGTCAGTCTTATCGAAAAGCCGAGGGAGAGATTACAACATGAAAGACAATGTGGTCGACAAAGACCTGACCTTGAGATCAATGGAGTCAGATGAGTATACACGCCGTTTTCACGTCCTTGTATATGTCCGTGTTCTCAGCAGAACTGTACGTCTCACAATCAACAAACGACCTGGTCTCATATCCATAGCATGAAGATAGATAGATAACTATCTAAATACGTGGGGTAGGCTCCACGTGCTGCTGTTCAACAACGTAGAACGTTCTGCAGCAGTATCAATCTGATGCTCGCCACTCAACCAAGCTATAGACAATATGCTGATTGATCGAAGACCAGCCGATGTGCTCGAATTGTTCAACAGAAGGTTCGCAATGAAATCTCAGGAATTGCAGCCTTCAACAGCATGTTGCAGTGGTCAACGTGCTGTACTTATATTGCATTCAACTGAGATGGCAACATCGCTTGATTACCACAACTCGAATCCTACCATGACCAACTATCACCCATCTGACTATATCTAGTCACAAGAACAAAACGGGGTGCTCGCCAAGACGCGATTCGTGCCCAAAAACCCTTCTCACATGAATGTCTGTAGTATTGAATGACTGGGGATGCTCAACACATGGAAGCGGAAGCCTATCCTATGTCCAGCCAAGGTAGGATAAAAGAGATCTTCTTTTCGAAGAGAACTTCGGGGTCCAGCGGTCCTGCACGCTTTCAGTCAGCAGGAGACACTCCGCAAAATGTGTAGGGATGGTATCAACCGAATTCTTGAGACTGGAAATGAGGGGCCTGGAGTGGAACTTGCCGACATTAAGGGTGCTTTGATAGCACTGTCTGGTTGCTTCTGCATTACCCCATCAACGTTGTTGACTTGAGCACCACCCCATACTTGATAAGCCGCTGTCTTTCCGTCTTTGAAGATATCTGGGTTATAGGTCAAGGAGACTTTGCCGTTGCCCGTTTCAATGTTTTGTTTCGTATATTCCTCGTCTGTCCCGGTGTCAGACCATCTCGCGTCGTATAGCTGAGTTTTGAAATCTGTCTCAGAAAGCCCTAGAGCTCCAGCGATAGCGGTAACAGTCAAACCTAAACGTTTCTCAAAATATGGCTTCACTCCCTCCTGGAAAGTTGGTGCAAAGATGGTCACCTTGAAAGGATCATCAGATTTGTCCCGCTTTTGGGCCAGTTTCGCACCCCAGCCTCTCGGGTGGGTCCTCTTGGTGAGGATTGGACGAGTAGCAATTATCAGACCAAAATCTAAGCCCTCTTGTGCGTACTGCCCCTCAATACACTCGGCCTCACCGTGGTCACGCAAGTGTAAACAACGATTCTTGAGCTTGAACGTTGTGAACCTTTGTTCTTTCTTCTCAAGAAGTAGAAATAATCATCAAATAAAATATCCGTTGTACCAAACTAAATTGATTTTGTCCTCAGCATCCAGCAGCATTCCGAATGCATCCTGTGGTATGATACACAAGGGGTGGAAGTGGTGGCTCAAACCCAGGTATCTTAACAGAAATTACAGTCTTGAGCTATGATTTAGGCTCTATCTTAATCTTATTACTTCTACCTCCGCTACTACTACTTATTCTGCTCGACATTGTTGTTGTGCAGTATCATGCTAAACTCCACCATTTACATCTAAACAGGCGAGAACGCTCGCGGCACGCGTTCGCCCCAGCTGAAGCTACCCTGATCCTGAGAATCATTTCGCGAGCTGGCCTTATCATCTCCATCGTCGGAGATAGTAGTCAAGCTGTGCTCACTCGTCTTGCTCGACGCCGACTTCTTTTCAGACGACAGGCCCGAGCCACACGATGGCTTTGCAGCTGCCAGTTTAGCGCTGTTGTTGTGTTGCGACGACGTGTAGAGGATCCGGAATGAGGCACAAGACACAACGATTAGCGCCACGGCTACTTCGACCGCGTTCATGCACACCAGCCAACTCAGGTCGAGCTTGCCGTTGAGCGGTGCAATGACAACGCGAATAATGGCGATGGTGATGACGAAGACTGTCAAGGAAAAGATGCCTGCTAATGCAACCTTCGTCCAGACGGGGAGGTGGATGCGCCACAGGATATTGGTGAGCAGCAAGATAATGGCAAAGTCGGTAAGGACGTCGAGTGAGGTGGTGAGTCGGAGTGTGACAAATTCAAACGACGTGGTGCGTGGCTCCATGCATACCTGCAGCATGTTCATGCCGCTGGCAGTCAAGCACCTGTAGTCAACCGTGCCGAGACACACTGCAAAACTCGCCAGACAGAAGCCTAGTGTTGCATACCACGCAATCCTCTGGTTCCTGAGCTTATCTCCAAATCGGCGGAAGAAGACTACGAAAGAAATCTTGATGCTCCACAGACTGACATAACTGAGGATATAAGCAGCTAGGTTTCCGCGGAGCAAGCGTTCCAAACGTTCGAACAGATCAGCAGGCATGGTTGTGATTTGGCCAGTGGCGAGCGCGAGGTTGAAGTATAGATCTTTGCGAACGGCAGTCCAGATTGCGGCGTTGGCGATGGAGAGAATCCAGGCAAAGATTACGAGAGGGTCATCGGGTTGCAGCTTACGGAATACCCGTAGACGGATCCAGAGTCGTGCAAAAAGGAAGAGGGTAGATATGCCCACACCAGACCACATTACAATCTAAGGCCATGTTAATGGATGTCCTGCATAACGATACAACGCTAGCAACTCACTAAGAACGTCTTCTCTGTGACCCGAGCAATCGATACAGGAGAGATGGAGTTGATCTCCTGTGCCGACATGTTCGATGACGCTCCTAGATCAGCCATGGCGAGTTATGGATGGAAGAAGTGAGCCGGCGCGGTAGATGGCTGATGATTCACTTTAAAGTTGATGTAAGCTGTTGGATGGTACTACAAGTGGTGTCCCAGACGTGGTACTTGAGGAATGCTGACCACCATGATGCAGTCATTTGGCTTGCCCATATTTGGCTATGCAGGGACAAGGTCAGGCTGAAAGATGAATATTTTCCCTGACGGAGTCCGAACCAGCCTCCGAAATAGCATCCGACATGATTATCCAGATTGGCTATCTCATTGTGGTACAAGTAGCCGAGGTCCAAGGTGCAGATTCGGGGACCGACAGTGTGGGGTTGACGTTGGGAAGAACGAAGTCAGCCCCAGAATGGCTTGAGTTGTACCGTGTCCGTGCACTCAATGCGCGCCGTCACTCAAACGCGGTTAACTTTTTGACACGGGGAACACGCCCACCCCTGTCGCGGTTCGCGCCACCCGTAGCGCCGCATTTCATCTCCCATCCCTGCCGTACCTGCCGTTTCAATCGAGGCACAGTGAGCCTGATGCGACGATAAAGCCGGTCGTAACAATTCTTCCCTCCACGCTCCCTCCGGTACAACCCCCATTCACTAATCACCACCTGGGACGCTGCCGATCATGCATCCCGTCCTCTACCTCGTTGCTGAGTTCACGCTCACCACCTTTGTGATCGGCTTCGCGGCCCCTCGGTCGCCCATCCGCCCTGTTAGCCTTTTGCTCATTGTCTACTGGGTCTATCAATGCATACCTCTGTGCATGGAGTATATGGTGCGAACGCCATGGGCTGCTCTTGTAGGAGGCTATGCAGTCACATGGGGATATCATTACCTTGACGTGGCTTTGCTTAATCGCTGGAGCTTCGAACAACGTGCCCCTACCAGTGGACTGGTGAAGCCTTCTGAGGAGAACCAGAAAGCGAAAGAGAACAACAAAGCGAATGGCGTTTCGAAGACCCAGGGCCAGTCCTTCTATGATCGACTCTGCTTTGGCTTCAAGATCACGGCTACTTCGCGATTTGTTGGCACGCCATATCAAGCGAGAAACACGCCAAAGGTGGTTGCAACAGAGCGCAAGCATTTCCTCCTGAGAGAGCTTGTCATCATCATCGTTTCATACTCAGTCTTGGACTTGATCCAGTCGCAGAACGACCCAAAGATAGCAACTAAATTCCTTACTGTTGATAAGGTACCACTTTTCAGCCGCTGGGGCCAAGTTTCAGCAGAGGAGCTTGTGATACGATCATTCACAGTTCTGGCCGCCGCTATCGGACTCAACTGCGTTCAAGGTGGTGTGTACCACATTTGTGCGCTTCTAGCTGTCAGCAGCAAGTTGTCAGATCCCCAGGACTGGCCACCATTCTATGGTTCATTCCACGAAGCTTACACCTTGAGGAAGTTTTGGAAGTAAGCAGCCCTCACTATGTTGTACGACCTGTCTAACGTGCCGCAGTATTTTTTGGCATCAGACGAACGCGCGCAAGTTCTCTTCGATTGCGCACTACGTCGTTCACCGGATTCTGCGCCTCCCGCGTGGAACCGTCACGTCACGCTATTTGCGCATACTTGCTGCCTTCTTTGCGTCTGGGTTCTTGCACCTCCTAGATGACTTTGCAGCTGGAGTATCTTTCAAGGATTCTGGAGCCTTGCACATGTTTGCGGCGCAAGCACTGGGTATGATTTTCGAGGACGTCGTGCAGCAGATCTATTCCAAGCTTTCACCTCAGGCAAGGTTGCCAGCCCGCGTGGAGGCGACCATTGGTTACTTGTGGACTGCTTTGTTCTTGATCTGGTCGGTCCCTGCGTACATGTACCCGATGATGTGGCGCGGTAACTTGGGGCTCAATGACTCAACCATTCCCTACAGTTTGTTTGATTCTGCAGAACGTATGAAAGGAATTGGAGCCTTCGGAGCCGCTGCATTGATAGCAGGTGCAGGAATCGTCATTGACTAAAGTGGGGAGAAAAGGAAAAGATTGGTGGAGATGTTCAGAGGAGAGGCGCATGCTGCATGGTTAATACGAGAGCGGCACAGTTCAGGCATTCTGCAAATAGTTCTTTTACTAGCACCAATTTGATGTTCCTGCATTTTAGAGGCACAGCAACCCTTGCTCCAACTCTTTAATACCCGAAAGAATGCAAGCCAAGGTAAGCGAAACAGCTCACTAAGTTTGTTAGACCGCGGCCCGCATTTGCATGGAGGCTGAGCACAGGCAGGGTGGTGCATCCAAGAGACTAGTCAATAATACCAACAATCAATCACCATATCTCTCTGGTATTATCTAGAGTCTCTGCGCTCACTCACCTACAGGCCAGAACAGTCAATCAGCCATGGCGCTCCCCCAGGGCAAGTCAGAGACAACCTTGTCACAGCAAAGCATGGCTCCATCAATCAACCTTCAAGAGCAGGAACCACAACCCAAAGCTGCCTACTTGCATGGCTGGCGTCTCGCCATAGTAACTTCATCGCTCTGTTTCGGCACCCTCCTCGTCGCCATCGACACAACCATAATCGCCGTCGCCGTCCCCAGCATCTCCACAGACTTCCAAGCCTTCAACGACATCCAGTGGTACGGCTCCGCCTATCTCCTCACCGTCACTGCATTCCAGCCCGCCTTCGGCGCTCTGTTTCGCTACTTCAGCGCAAAGCGAGTCTACCTCGCTTCTGTTCTGATCTTCGAGATTGGCTCTGTGCTTTGCGCCGCTGCACCCAATTCTTCCGTCTTCATCGCTGGCCGCGCTGTCTCCGGTGTGGGTGCCGCGGGGCTGTATCAGGGCGCGCTTGCTATTGTTGGGCTGACGGTTGAGCTGCCTAAGCGGCCCATGTTCTTGGGTATTGTGTTGAGTGTGTTTGGTATCGCTGTTTGCTTTGGACCTCCGCTTGGTGGCGTGTTTACCGATCATGCGTCCTGGCGATGGTGCTTTTGGATGTAAGTCTTGCACGCTCATTATAGAAATGTATCAGAATGCTGAATTGCGTAGAAATCTCCCAACTGGGGCTGTTGCATTGTGTTTGCTCTCGGTGTTTCTGCGCATTGAGCAAAGCCGCGGAGATGTTTCCTTGCCGTTCAAGACGAAATTGAAGAAGCTCGATATCTTGGGAATAGCAACTATCGTAAGTGCCGTCACTTGTCTTATGCTTGCTCTACAGTGGGGTCAAGAGCATGGCGATTGGCGGCACGGACGAGTTGTAGGTTGCTTTGCTGCAGCCCTGATCCTTACTCTTGGCTTTGGTGTCATGCAATGGAGGAAACAGGACCTGGCCACTGTTCCTTTGAGGATCTTGAGGCAACGCTCGATTTTTATGGGAGCCTTTTATTTATTTTTCTTGGAGATGGCCATCTATGTGGTAAGTTTCCAATAGACTCCGCCCACTGCTCAGATCTAACACAAAAGCAGTGCCTCTTCTACATTCCGTTCTTCTACCAGTCAGTACAGCTAAACACCGCAACGATAAGTGGCGTCAAGGAGATTCCGCTAGGTCTTGCGCAAGTCATTTCTATTGTCGTGGTTGGAGCGCTTGTTACTCGATCCGGACACTATGTGAGTATGGTTACCTTGGCTCGTGACTATCCACTAATCGTGTCAAAGGTCCCATTCATGGTCCTAGGCCCACTGATCGCAATAATTGGCACTGTGCTTCTCGCACACATCACAGTCGACACCAAGTACATTCTCGTAGCAGTGTTTCTTGTTACATCCGGCGTTGGCTTTGGCACGGGTCTGCAAATGCCCTTTACCGCGGTCCAAGCCGTGCTCAACGACGACGATTTCCCCGCGGGCAATGCCATCATGGTTTTCTTCTCGCAGCTCGGCGCATCCATCGCCATCGCCGTTGCACAGAGCGTCTTCTCCAGCAGCCTGAAAGGTGACATAACACGCAAGCTCAGCAGCGTCACGGACGCACGTTTTGCAGACTTTGATCCCGCAGCGGTCATCGCAGCTGGGCCCAAGGGCATGAAGGCACTGGCACATGATGCTGTCGTGCTAAGGTTTCTGCAGGACTCGTATGCAGTCGCTGTCCGACATACACTCTACTTCGCTGTGGCGACTGTCATTGTAGCGATTCCGTTCGCACTTGGTATGCAGTGGCTCAACGTGAAGGCAATTAGTGAGGCGAAGAGTAAATCGACGGAGATGCTTGTAGAGAGAAATCGTGGAGATGAGGAGAAAGGAAGTGTGTGATTTTCTATAGATAATGCGGTACAAATCCGGGTAAAAACACACAGCGTGGAGCAGTGTTAAAAAACACAGGATTTCGCTCCCAATTTACCCCGCGTAGCTACTTCGTACAATCACGTACCCTCTCATCGCAGCACGCGACACCAGTCATCTTCTGATTTCAACACCACACCCTGCAATGGTGTGTAGGACCATGCGTTTCTCACTTGATTAATGCGCAATCGTAAAAGCGTCGTGTTTGAGTTGCTGACTGCGCCTAGTTGAAAGCGCCCCAGCCTCGGTCAGAACGCGATGACATTCCACCCTAGCGTTACTAAGTTAAAGTTATGTGACCCCAGTTCCAAAACAGACTGTAGAGTGAGCTGTGCGTCGAGGCGCCTCCCGCTTCTGAACCGGCCGGGGATCAATATAGTCCCCACTTTTCTCCCTTGCTTGCTCTGTTCGGAAAATACGCCGCGTCAATGGATCCTCAGCCGCCTGTTGCTCGGCGTTCTTTGCTCCAATCTTGCTCCTCGTCACATGTGTTTGGCATGAGGTCTTAGATGGTACCCGCTTATCTCCAATAATCAGCTACCAAAGTAGGTTCGTTTCAATTACGCTCGTTGACCGAAGATAAATCAGTGGGGAGTAGTAGCATCACACGGGTGGGGGCTAGAACCACCAGACGTTGCGGCAGCAGTATGCGTACTGAAGCCATGCTTGACTTTGTTATAAAGGTAAATGGCCATTGCCCAAGCTGAAAGCATCACTGCAGTTCTCTCATCACAAGCTTCATTGTATCTCTCGATATCTCTATGGAACTCATTCTTTACGCTTCTATCATTGTCTCTTCGTACATCCTCCTTACACTATGCTGCTACATCAACTTTTAGGCCTCTGGTCTAAGACTAGTGTTACCCCACTTGAAGTGAGCATCGTTGTTGTCGCTGTGCTTGCGCTATGGAGATTCTTCGTTGTTGCAAGAATGCATATGAACCGACCTGTATGTATCCTCGACTTTCAAACAGACATATCACTAACATATTGCAGCGTGAGCTACCAATCAAGAGTTCATCGGTTGCTTTCGGGATATTCACATTCAACCTCGACTTCATCCGCAATGCACCAGGCAACATCTTCACTGCCTATAGGGAGCTTGGCGCCACATCCTTTGCTATCCCAGCCCTATCAGAATACCAAGTCTTTGCGTGCTCGCAAGCAGATGTCAAGGCTGTGTGCGAGGCACGAGACACCTCTCTCTCGTTTGATAAAGCCATGGACGACCGTCTCAAGTATAAGCACACCATGTTTGGCTTCGAGCCTAACCACATTGACCCACACCACGCTGTACCAGGGCGCACGATCAAAGTGTTGTTGAGGACGAACCTGCCAAACCTGCGTCCGAACATCAAGTCACGCGTCACCGAGGGATTTGCCGCGAAGCTTGATCAAGCATCATCGACGGTGGATGGCTGGACTAGTGTGTCTGCCTTCGGTCTTGCAAGGAGCATCACAGAGAGTGTGAACAGCGAGGTGCTTCTCGGCTCGAAGCTTGCCGATTGTAAAAAATTCATGGCAGCTGCTACACGATACAGCAACGACGCGGCTGCAGCGTTCGAAATCTGCAGACAGCTGCCATCAGTGTTTACTCCTCTCGTGGCCCCAGCGATTATGGCGTGGAGCGGCTCGA
Source organism: Stagonosporopsis tanaceti (assembly GCA_000812845.1). NCBI lineage: Eukaryota > Fungi > Ascomycota > Dothideomycetes > Pleosporales > Didymellaceae > Stagonosporopsis > Stagonosporopsis tanaceti. Next base: position 3,328 of record JUDZ01009517.1, on the reverse strand, counting down.
TGAAAAAGGTCGCTGCAGCAGTCAGAGAGGTTGTTGTAGAGCGCTTGGAGGAGATGACCTCGCTACCTTTTCATAAAGTTAAACACATGGACTGCCTTCAATGGGTTATTGAGTCGTCAAACACACCAGCGCAGAGGACTGTGGAGCGTCTCACACAGCAAATCGGCGCCCTGTTCTTCGCCTCATCGCATCAAATGCCCATGGCGCTTGTGTATGCAATCTACAGCCTCTGCGACCACCCGGAGTACATTGAGCAGCTCCAACAAGAAATCGCAGACAACATGTCAAGCGATGCCAAAGACTCGTTCAAGAACATGCACCTCCTTGACGCCTTCCTCCGCGAGTCAGCGCGCCTCAACCCTCTTGATGCCCTCTCCATCCAGCGCAAAGTCCTCTCTCCATTCACCCTCCCAAGCGGCGGCCACATCCCCGCCGGCAACCTTGTCGCCATCCCCCAACAAGCCGTGCTGCAAAACCCAGAATACTACCCCAACCCCTCCCACTTCGATCCATACCGCTACTTCCCCAACCAGACCCGCGAACGACACCAGGATGTGACAATCCGCTACACAGACGTGAGCCACTCCTACCCTTACTGGGGCTCGCCACGCAAGCCGTGCCCAGGACGGTGGTACGTGTCCGAGACGCTGAAGCTAGCGCTCGTGCATTTGATCACGAAGTACGATTTTAAGCTTGAAGACAGCAGACCGCGCAGCTTCAACTGGACGACAGCTGTTGTGCCGCGTATGCGCACGCAGATTCTGCTGCGCAAGAAGAGTGCAGGATTGTAGGTGTTTTGGGAGGATAAGAGATGTATATATGATACCACTGTAGCGTTTTTTTCATTAGTGTAGTAGCATGATTAGACTACATTAGACTATCTCTACTGAAATAATTACTCCGTTTCTTGTTATATATTCGTTTACGTGTCGTTAGAAGTTTGCATGGTTGATTACTGTGGCTTCTTCTTGGTAGTAGGCTGAGATGGGAACTACTATGTTCTTTGCATGAGGCTTTTCACGTTGACTGGTTCATGTATTACTTGATTAAATATGTAGCATTATAATTCTACATGTATATAGTAACAAGAAATGCATAAAACGAAGCGATGCAATACTATACAGCAGATTAGGTCTCTGCCCCATCGACTCGTACTGATAGCGATGAAGGAAACCTTCCCCTATCATCTCACGACATAACAAAAAAACACCAAACCCACACCCAAGCCAGCAGACACGATAAACCCCCAACCCCAGTTCCCCAAACATGCAAGCATGCACAACACAACTCCACAACCAACAGACACACATTCACGCACGACTTTCCAGTCCCAACCACAAACCTACCTGAACGCATCAGCATCCCCCACCGGACACCGAGAACCCTTCCTAGCACTTCCCTTTCCGGGTCTAGTTCAGTCTAGCTACACAGACAGGTATTGAGAGCGCCCGCAAGAAATTTTCTTCAGCCTGCTGTCAGGCACAGGCATGCACGTCAATGAGGCTGTACGCTAGGGCATATCCGTTTGTTAGTCTAATCATGTAATCTAATCCTTTACTTTAACAGCACATCTTCGCTATTACTCTAGTGCTTGCAGCGACACGTATGAATAGGGATAGTAGTGTAGAGCTAGCGCCGGGGCGTGTGTGTGTGTAATCACGACGCCGCACCACAGGCAGTACCACTACCCGTCGCCCATCATTATCATTATTGATTCCGTGGTTAGCGATCGTTCGCAGTACAGCGAGGCTTAGATTGCGCATGCATGCATGCATGTGTGTTGTGTGTGCCTTGCTCCCCATGTACGTCAACTAATGCAGCAAGGGTCTATTCTGGGACGCTAGGTGAGTATGCGACCAATCAGGTTTGTTCCCGGCTTTGTGTTGATTGGTCGCACACTTACCTAGCGTCGGAGTACGGGTTTGCGGGTTCTGACTGTGTAAGGGTAAGCGAGAGAGTAGTGATTATCGTGTTGCGGCAGAGGAAGGTGGGAGTGGGGATCGCGTGGGTTGGTGTTTTGTATACATGGGTGGTGGTGGAGTAGGTGTGAAATTGGGGAGATATTCCTTTCGTTCATTTCTTTATGAAAACTTGGAATTCCAGTTGGATTTATCTTTCTTCTTGCTATTTCTTTCCCAGCAGAAGCAGTTGTAGTAGCCGTAATATCACATCATGGCGACCATGGCACTCCACAGCGACAACCTCAACCTCAGCAGCCCACTCCACCACCACCCATCACCACCAACAAAATCAACCCTATCACTCCGCCTACCCTCAACACACACCTCCCGCACCACCACCACCACCACCACCACCACCATCACAGCTCCCTTCACACCCCTAACCCCCCACCAACTCTCCGGCACCTGGACCCTACACACCTCCTCCAACCCCTTCTGGTCCGACAAGCACAACGTCCGCATCACATACTCGCCCGTGGCATCTACCAAGCGCGGCACCACGTCATTCGCGTATCTAGACGACATAGCGCAGTATGAAACGCGTCCTGGCGGGCCAATCAAAGAGCTGAAAGGGAGTGATTCCATCGTGGTGAATGCAGACGCCGGAGCGGGAGTGAACATGTGGGTATGGCAGGGTAGGGGGTTGATGCGCGTTGCGAGTGCTAAGTGGGAGGTTATTGGGTATAAGACGTCGTCGTCGTCGTCGTTGTCTTCCTCTGCGGCCTCGTCCGCGGCGTCAGTCGCTTCAGATGCAGACTCAGATCCGGCTTCGGACGGCGAGACAACACAGCACAACGATCTGGAGTGGCTCCTTGTCTACGCGCATAAAAGCATCTTCACTGCTCCCGCTGTCAATTGGATGGTGCGGCGTCGTGCGGGAGAGAGACAGGGCGAGGGGATTAGTGCCGAGGAAAGCGGGAAAGTAAGGGCGTGGTTGGAGGATGCAGGCAAGCTGGATGAAGCGTTTCGGGGTGCTGTGAACGGGATGGTGGAGATTTCGCGGTCGTGATGTGGTGTTGTTGATGTAGTGTTGATGTTGGTGGTATAACTCATACCCACGTGTCACGCATGGTCTGGGTCGGTCTTGTAACTGGCGTTTGACGTCGTGGAGTCTAGGATTGAAACCTTGAATGCATGGCATAGGAATAAAGTCTCTCGTACTGCTATTTCCACACCATCTCTTCCTCTTCCCACTTCTCGTTTCAGCGCAGCAATGATAATGAGACATGACGTGCCAAAGACTTGGGGCAATATGGGGAGTGTGATTTGATGTAACAGTATGCGGTAAAATGGATTAATTGACAAGAATATCGGTGCCTGCTGAAATGTATAGACCCTCCCGCCCATGGGACTGATCTACAGCGGCA
>JUDZ01009516.1:0-25738 GCA_000812845.1 Stagonosporopsis tanaceti | reverse complement strand
TAGCTAAGATGCTTAGTATATAAGTTATAGAATTAACTAGAATAGAGTATTTAAGCTAGCATTGTAGTAATCTACAGAGCTATTATTAGATATATAAGAAGAGTCTATATAGAGAATAATAGGTAACTACTACTACACTATACTTATTATGTCTTTATTTTTTTCTTTCTTAAGATATTTCCTCTATTTTGTTACCTCTCTCTAGGATCTAATCTACAATAACAGTACTGCTGATATTAACGAGCAACTTACCTGCCTATGCCTCTACGACGGCTTAGTAGCTGCTAGTTGTTAAATTTAATCAAGCACGTGTTCTCCTGTTTACTCTAGATTAGCTTTTGCGTAATATAAATACAAGAGTAAACCTACCTTGACAGTGCTAAATCGCTCCTCATAGAAGATCTCAACACGAGCAGTAATTGCAGGCGTCGTGTCTTCGAAGCCAGCACCTATAGATGTGTGATACTTTCGGTAAATCGTAGCAACAAGCGTCGTCATCTCAGCCATAGCTAGACTGTGTCTTATTAGAGTTTATACACCATAATTAGAGACGCTATGGACTTACTGCATGCCGATACACATCCTGCCACCACTCGAAAATGCCCAGAACCATCGATTCAACTCAGTGGCAGAGTCTCCGAGCCATCTTTCGGGGTCAAAGGTCCCTGGATCATCGAACGTCGTCGTGTTCCGGTGCACCAACCATGGCGACATTCCAACAATAGTAGCAGGTGGGACAGTGTACCCTGCAATCACAGTAGCGATGTTGGATGAACGGGGCTCAGAGCTTGGCAATGGTGCATATAGCCTGAGAGTTTCCTTGATAACAGCTTGAAGGTATGTGCATCGGTCAGCCGCATCGCATCTGGGATGGCCATGCTCATTAAGTGACGTGTCAGGTATGCGGAGGACTTCGTCCCTCAGCCTTTCCTGGAATCTTTGGTTCTCGGGCAGAGAAAGTGCCCAAAGAAGGAACATAAGAGTGTCGCTTGTGGTATCGATACCAGCTAGAAAATGGTCTGCGCACTCGGATGCTACTTGCATGTCGTTCAGGCCACCGTCGAGTTCCGATTCGTGGTACTTCCACAAATGAGCAAGAATTGAATCGTCGTTCACTGCAAAAAGCTCTTCTATCAGCACAATCGGCGCTCAAAATGTTGAGAACTATTGGGAAGAGAAAGCTTACCGTGTCCCTGGACTTGGCGATTTGACTTGAACGAGTGGAACGAATCTAGAGCATGCTTTCGGATTGCCGTGTACGTTGTAGGCCGCTGCATAGGAAGCACGTCTTTCACGGCTTGCTCCATGAGCCCTGTTCGCGAATAAAGCCACTTGGTGATGACAGGAATATGAACCCAACACCATGACAGCTTGCGACGTGAGGGATGCATGATGTCGGAGATGAGGGCTCGATCTTCTTGAGAACCGAGCAGAGCAGACGTAGCTCCCGAATTGCCATATATAAAGTGGGTGATGTTATCCAAAGAATAGTAGTGAAGAGACAAGAAGATATCGCTGATACGATTCGGCTCGTGGTCAATGATTTCGAGGTACTGCCGGGCTTTTTCTTCAATAGCGCTGGTTGTGTGTTTCTGAAGTATTTTGGACTTTGAGTAGGCATGGGAGAGGATTTTTTTGCGTCTGCCGTGTTCTTGCGAAGAATGGAAGGTGAACAAGTTTTGTTCACCATACACATCAAACATGCGGTAAAAGGTCGTCCTGCCAAAGTGGCTGCCAGGCCCATATATTGTTTTGAGCGCGTCAAGGCTGTTGAAAGATATCTCATTTGGTCCGATGCGAACCGCAGGGCCATATTTGGAGTGCAGCTGAGCTAGCGTCCGTGTGCGGCAGCCTTTCAGGTCTTCGAAAGCGAGACGCCACTTTGTGAAAGCGAAAAACTTTGGCCCAGGCACCCGACTGAGGGGACTCAGAAATAGAGCATCCAAGAAAATGACCTTACTGAGGTACGAAATTATGATCGAAACGAGAATCAACAGGGCGGACGACGCCATCTCTAGAGCCTGCTGCGGTTGATAGGTCGGAAGAGAAATTCAAGGAAGGGTGAAGTTTGCAGTCGTCTTTGCGAACTACAAGCACAACGCAGCAATAAGAAGATCTCAATTTCTAAACATGGTCCCGCTTTGGGTGGGATACGATGGCGGCATCATTGATAGCTCAGATGTCGTGTCAAGTACAGGGCGTTACTAGGTACATTCCAGCCCCGCACTTCCCTCCATGTGGGGCGGACCAGCGCATCCGACTTCGGCAGCCCTTCGTATTGCCAGCCTTGGCCTCTGCCAGAGCTGGGTTGGCTGCTCTACACAATTACGCGCAGTACAGGTCCAGATGATCTAGCCCTTGTCTTACGAAATGTACAGCCAAAATCTGCTAAATTTTCTCCCTTGACTAATCAAATCCTTGGGGTTTGTATAAGCTTGTTGTCCATGCTGGTACCACATGCACACGTGCACCTGACGGTCTGAATCAACCAATGATCTCTGCGAACCCTTCAGATCCACTGCTGAAGACAACGCTGCAGAGTTATATATTGTATCACCGAGTCGGTCAAACTGTCTTGGCACAATCATTTTATCTTGCAACCGGCTCAAAGTTATCAACTCAAATGGTTTCAGCAATGATCTACTAAATTGTGTGCTTACATCTGATTGAGAACCTTTCTCTGCACCTTCTTAGCAAGCTTGTGCGTCGCGCTTAGAATTACCGCATCATCTACAGCGACGATACGGATTCCTCCAAGTGTATGTTCCCAAACACCTCTACCAACGTGACAGAGCTCTACTCTTTTCGAGCCAAGGGATGATGCTAGCATTCCGATGCAGCAGGCTGAAAGTTCGGCAGTACAATGTTGTGATGGACACTTTGGAGGAAATAGAAGCAAGAGATCAGTGGCATGTTACGCTACATGGTCCAGAGTGATACATAACTGAACCTTAGACCCCACTACCACACTAGCAGTCAGTCAAATGAAAAGTAAAAAGTACCTGCAAGAGACAAACCTATCATGATCACCTGAACCCGGATGACGTCACTAGTAGTTATATTTGTAGCACAACGTCGGACCCTTTGTGTCTAGGATCTGTCCGACTGTAACGTCAGGGCGGAATCCATACACGTTGACGTTGGTGTTGAGCGTCAGAGCATTGCCAGAAGCGTCGGTACCGTCGACGCTCGAGATACGCGCGTTGCCTCCATTATTCTGCCAGATGCGGAAGTTACGGTCGATAAAGCCGTGGTGCTGTATGTGGTCAGTGGCAGATAGCAAATGGAAGTTCAGATGACTCACGAGGAAGAAGACAGGATCAGATGGAGAGGCGTAAACGTCAGACATCACAGCGCCGATTCCGTTGTGGCCCCACGCGTGGGCACCGCCTTCAGCACTATGAGACTGTCAGCTATGTTGCAAATTCGGAGCGATGTTAAACTCACCATGCAGCCATGTCGGCATAATCGGAACGAGAGTTGCATGCATCCACGATAGCGTTGCCAGTATTAATTGTCTTGGAATCATCATTGTTGCGAGCTAAACAATGAGGTTGATTACTGCTTCCCGGTCCATAAATGAGAGCTAGGTTGGCAAATTGCTGACAAGAAGTTAGTATCCTCTGGCCTTATCTCAGGCGGGCGGTACTCACTCCATCCGTGACGCAGTTGCCACCAACGTCGATGCTTCCAAACCACTGCGAGCTGAAGATTGATGACGCTGCATAGTTGCCTGCATAGCGTGTCTCGTCGAACCACAGCAGGGGTCCAGTCAAACCGCATTCGTCCCGGAGAAGGGATTCGAAAGTCCACGTGTAGTACCTGTGCCAAAGCAAGAACTTCGCATTTCCATGCACTCTTGGGGTCAGGGTCTGATGGAGTCCGACAAAGTCATCGTAGCGGTTTCTAGAAGCAGGAAATTGGCCGGAAGGAGGCTTGCTCATCAGGCACTTGATGGCGTTGATGTAGCCCTGGCGGTCGTTGTTGGATGCGGAGTCCCACTCCACGCGAACACGAACATTAGAGCAGGTGCCTTGTCTTTTCTCCAGATCGCTGATTGCAGCTTCTAGACTCTCCGTTGTATTTGGTAGCGTCGCATTTCCAGGGATTACAAGCGTGGGCAGTTTGTTCTTAGCATCTTGGAGGTCTTCGGGCTTGATGGTGGTGACCGAAGCGTTCGCGCCCGACAGTGCTTCGTCAAGCGTGAGTGGACGCGCATACTTGGGTGTGTTGAAGTGTGAGAGAGGAAGTGCGGTGTGTGATGGGTCAACGGCTCGTGCGAACCAAGGGAGAGATAAGGCGTTGCAGGACGCTGCAAGTGCAGCTGAGGCAAATAAAAGGCGCATGGCCAACAGCAACAATCAAATTGAGTCGAATGTGTTCCAACGATACTGGAGGGACGTACAAAGATACAAAACCTATGAGCCGATGAGAAAAGCATGTGGATTGACAAGATGCTTAATATGTACAAGCATCTGAACTAGGATAGCCGCTGACGTGAACGACCTGTCAAAACGCGAGCGCGGACGCTTAGCAAGAAGCTTGAATGGTTAAGCTTCTGTCGCGTCCGACTAGCGTATTGATTATGGAGTCTGGATCAGGATACGAGTTGACGCGGGCCCTCGGCCCATGGAAACGATGGTTGTGGCTTGTGCGGGCTTTGTCTGTCTACCGCTATTACCGAGGAACTTGCAATTCCGGGAGATGAAAGAAGACGGACTGCACTCGGGCCCCCAGGGGCGGACTCATGGCTTCACGAGACATATCTTTCAGCGCGTCTTCATACCCTAGCTGGTTAGATTATTTCGTCCGCCTACCATGCCGATTGTAGCTGATGGCTACTACGATAACAGCTCGTTTTCGTCTTCTGCTGGCGCAGAGTTTGATTGGCTATCGCTCGATGCTCTTGGGTATCCTGTATTTCAAGGTTTGTATGCTGTTGCAGAATCACTTCTGTTCTTGGTCCTTACATTGCTGGCTGTCTGACACTTCTCGATACACGACGAGCACGATCTTGGTTCATAAACCCGTGTTTTGGAATCCAAGTATGTCTCTGCCGGACATAGCATTCGTCATGAGGCTACGATCTTCTATTTTTGCTACAATTCTCTGTCGACCTGCGGCAGCAGTAACGGGTCGTGCAGCAAACGCTCCATATCCTCGCTGCGCAATGGCAAAGTGATATCCACCCCGTTTTCCGTCCAGCTCCGCGCCACTGTGCTCGAAGGCTGCGTTGGTGGGCCATCAACAATGAGTACGCAGCCCTCCAAACATGGCACAGCGCCGTCAGCGTAGCAAATTCGGGAGCCAAAGCCAAAATCGACGTCGTAGATTCCCGCGCGAGCCCATGTAGTCACCAGTGTGTGTCGTTGGCCGAGGAATGCCTGCCAGATGCGCTGTGGGGACTTCTCGTACGCGATGCTGTGCAGATGAGCCGCTAGTCGTTGTGGATCATTGACCGTTGACAGTGTTTGGCGAATACGTAGGGCGATGTCTCCTAAAGCATTTGCATGTGCAGCTTCCGAGGCAGCCATTTCAATGTTAAGCATCACGACGGGAGATCCCGTGAAAGAATCATCTAGCTGGAAGGCTGGTCGAAGTCCTAGCGTAAGGTCGCAGTGAACTGGTCCCTGGTCGTTTGACAGGCCGCGAGCGCGAACTACACACGACCAGATGTGCGCCAACAGTGCATCGTGTTTGCTGATCTTGGGACACGATGGCGAAGATTGGCTACCTCGTATGGCCAATTGCCACAGATGATCGATCTGCGCCCGCGTCAAATGAATCGTGTATTGATCCAATGGCGCTTCTTTGTCCCATTCAGCCCAAGGTAGTGGCGCACCAGCGAGTGGTAGGTCTCTAGGGAAAGGTGACGGTGGCGCAGCAGGTGGGGCCCACCAGTCGTATCTATGCAAGGGCAGACTAAGCGCGTCCTCCAATATGGTAGGGTTGGCGAACGAGGCATTGATGTCACCTGCGGCACTCATATCCAGCCGCAGAGGCTCGAAGACTGGGTTGGGCACTGGTAAAGTATCTTCCTTGAGCATGGCACGACTAATACTTGCCCAGTCTCGCACAAAACGCACAAGTGTGGTGATGTCTGCAAGTGGATGCGCTACCTTGGCTGCCAACGCAAGGCCACCGCAGGCCATTTTGGTGAATTGTACCGCCATTATAGGCTTGTACAAACCATCCGTGTCCTTTTCGTTGGGTTCGAGTGCGAGCACTATCTTTGTTGGGGGTGCAAAGTGGATAAGAATCTCTTTATCTTCTCGTCGGTTCCAAATTGGTCGTCTTTTCGCAGAGTTGCCATTGTAGAGGCTATCCACAGTGGCAGGGCTCGTCGCTTCGATGAACTCGACTCCTGGGTCTGTATCGGTCCCATAGTGGGCATACACGCGACCGTATCGTTTGGCGTGTGCTGGAAAGGAGTTCGTTTCCGATGGCAGACTGTCGCTATCGACAACGAGGATGGCTTTCAGATGGCCGCACCATTGCGGATATGCGTCCAAGGTAGTGCTGAGTGCTGTGCGCAGATGATTGGCAAGATCTGTCGACTGGAGTGAGACGGTTGGACGATCCAGGAGCCAGATGGCGCTAGTCAGCCCGAATTTGGCGGTAGTTGCGTCCAGCAGCGACAACGGCACAACACACTCACGTTTCGCAAGACGCTGCGGCAGTATGCGGCTTCGTCGAGCGATTTGAAGTCCCATTGAAGCCTTTATAGAGGTTACGATATTGCGGCTTTCGACAATGGCTGCCAGCCACATATATTTGTATCTGGCTATCCTGGGGTGGTGTGTAAGGAGTTCATGGTCTAACTTTGATAGGCAGGCAAATACACAATGAGGCCAGCAACAGAATCCTTCGAGTAAACACTAGCAAATGAGTCGAAAATGCTCATGAAGCAGCTGGGTGGCTTGTGTGCCTGCGACATCGGTGATGTCACTGCACGTGCGACGCGTGTCGAGCGCGTTGCAGTTTCCCAAGTTTATTGTTTCCCCGCACGAAACCACAAATCCATTTCCTGCAGTATATTGCGCCATTTGCCCGCCCTCCAGGCGCATCAACGCCCTCTTCATCCTCAGGCGCTACAATGCCTCCTCGCAAGCGCCAGTACGGCGATCTTGGAAATGAGAGCTCACCCTTCAACTCACCGCAAAACGCCTACTCTTCGCAAGGTTACGCGCATTCGTCCCCGTCCCAGCAGCGACCTCGCGCGCCAAAGCAACCTCGTGTCGCATCGAACACGCATCCTGCACGAGCACCGACTGGTTCGTCTCAGCACGACGCCTTAGTCATTGATAGTGACAATGACGATGATGCGTCGCAAGAAGTGCCAGACGCGACACAGGGCTACAATGAGCAGCAGTACAGCTATAGCTTGTACGGTATGCTCCATAACAAGATTGTAGGCGTCAGATATTACAATGGCTACGCAACCGTTGGCGAAATGGTCATCTGCAGGCGCGAGCCTCACAATCAGTACGACAGGAATGCGATCCAAGTGGTGAATGTGCAGGGCGAACAAATTGGCCATATTCCAAAGACATGGGCTGCCAAGTTGGCAAGGTACATGGACAACCGCAGCCTTCTAGTAGAGGCGCACATCACTGGCCCAAAGGGTGCATTTGACTGCCCTATCGAGATCAAGCTCTATGGCACGAACGAGCCAGTAGAACGAGAGAACCTGCTTGCCCAGATGAGAGAAGACAGACTCCCTATCGGCCATGCAGCAGATCGAAAGCGCAAGGAGACAGCATTGCAGAAAGAGAGACAAAAGCTAGCCAAAGAAGCTGCCCAGAGAGCAAAGAAGAACGGAGGCGCTGTGGTCGGCGTCGGCGACGGCCAGGCATGGGAAAACGGCATGAGCGAGTATATGGCAGGCTCGTCGCAGTCTGATGGCATGGGACCAGGACCTAGTCTTGAAGACATCATTGGCGGGAGCGAGCGCTTCAACCCTAGGAACTTTGAGAACGTAGTCGAGGAGTTTGGCGTCAAAGAACAGGACCTGGCTGCGATGCCCAAGGCAGCTCAGCCTCGAGCTCTTCAGACTGATTTGCACCCCTTTCAACTACAAGGATTACAATGGATGTTGGATAAAGAGTCTCCACAACTACCAGCTCAAGGTACCAAGGACGTCGTGCAGCTCTGGCAACGCCACTCTCGCATGCCCAATGCATTCACCAACCTGGCGACTAACTACTCAGTTACGAATCCCAAGCTGGCATCTGGAGGCATCTTGGCAGATGACATGGGTCTGGGTAAGACAATCCAAGTAATATCCCTCATAATGGCCGATAAGGCTCTTCGCCGCCAGGCTCCAGATACCGTCGATGCCACCCTCATCCTAGCCCCGGTCTCTGTCATGAGCAACTGGAGTACGCAAATCAAAAGACACGTTGACCCAAAGTATGCTCTTCGAGTCATGTTCTGGCATGGCTCGCGCAAGGAGCCTATCTCGCCCAAACAAATCGAGAATTACGACGTGGTCATCAGCACCTACGAGTCGATCTCGTCAGATTGGTACTCGCAAAAGAGCACTACGCTGCCAAGAAAATCAGGGCCCTTTTCAATTACCTGGCGACGCGTCATCCTGGACGAAGGCCACAATATCCGCAACCCCAAGGCTAAGAAGACCATTGCTGTCAGCAACCTTTTGGCTCAGTCACGCTGGTCTCTCACAGGAACGCCGATCATCAATAATTTGAAGGATTTATACAGCCAGGTTCGTTTCCTGCGTCTTTCGGGTGGGCTTGATGCTTTTGAGATCTTTCACGGAGCCATCTCTCGTCCAGTTCTGGCAGGCGACCCACAAGGCAACAAGGCCTTGCAGTTGCTCATGGGGAGCATATGCCTGCGACGAAAGAAGGAGATGGCGTTTATCGATCTTCGTCTTCCAGAGCTGTCTGAGTATGTTCACAAGTTCAAGCTTCACCCTCATGAGCAGGAGAAGTACGACGCACTCGAGGCACAAGCAAAGGGTACGCTCGATATCTACAAGAAGAACATTGGTAACCAGAAGGCTTTCGACACATATCGCCATCTTCTCGAGGTTCTTCTACGTATGCGTCAGCTGTGTAACCACTGGCAGTTAGTCGGTGAAGAGCGTCTCGAATCCATCATGAAACAACTCGAAGCTGAAGGCGTCGTCGACCTTACTGCCGAAAACAAGGAGGCTTTGCAACAGATGCTGCAGCTATCGATCGACTCGCGGGAAGATTGCCCAATCTGCTTCGACACTTACAAAGAGCCCGTTATAACCAAATGCGCGCACATTTTTTGCACACCCTGCCTCGAGCGTGTCATCGAACTGCAAGGTAAATGTCCTATGTGCCGTGCCGAACTCGAGTCTTTTGGCTCTACCACGGTCAGGCCAGCCGTCGAGAAATCCGCAAAGCCTGAACCTACTGCTCAGTCTGAAGCGGACAAGGCTTCACTCGAGAAGAACACAAGTAGTAAAGTCGAGCAACTGCTGCAAATCCTAGCTGCCAGTGCGAAGGATAAGACAAACAAGACCATCATTTTCAGCCAATGGACGTCTTTCCTTGACCTCATCCAAGTGCACCTAGCCGCTGCAGGCTACACGTTTACGCGTATCGATGGCTCCATGTCGGCCGTGGCCCGCGATGCCGCGCTCGAGGCGCTCGATAATGACTCCGAGACAACGATTATGCTCGCATCTCTTTCCGTTTGCTCAGTCGGCCTGAACCTAGTCGCTGCAGATCAGGTCATTATGGCGGACAGCTGGTGGGCACCCGCCATCGAAGACCAGGCTGTCGATCGAGTCCATCGTCTGGGTCAGAAGCGGGAGACTACCGTTTTCCGTCTTGTTGTTGAGGACAGCGTGGAAGAAAGAGTGCTGGGTATCCAGAGTGATAAGAGGAAGCTGATGGCTATGGCATTTGCAGAAAAGGAGGGCGGCAAAAAGAAGAATGTCAGAAGTGGTGGCATTGGCGATCTGACGAGGCTGCTAGGTGAGGGTGGTGCAAGCACAAGTGGCGAAACAGCTGCGAGTGCGGGTGGTTCCGGCAGCAGTGCCAGAGGCGGTCGTGGCCGTGGTCGCGGCCGTGGCCGCGGAAGACGATGAGTGACTTTGTGTTGCGAGAGAATATGTGGGGGATTCGACAGATGACGATCGTGGACGGCGTTTCAATTGCTTCACTATACCCATCGCTTCAATTTTCTCTTATGTCAGCAGCCGCTAGGTTATATACAACGCTATCGAAGCTGTGCAGACATCTTGCCTACAGATTCTCATAACGAATCTATCACGGTCCAGCTCATACCGTCCGCTGCTCGCCAGTCTTGCAGTGAAAGATTTCAATTATCATGACTTCGCGAAGCACTTGTGTTCGCAAAATTGGTCCAATAACAGCTCATAATCACGACATAATTCTTCCGGCGGTAACGCAGCAACGGCGCAAAAAAAGTAAGGCTGTCCCACAACGATGGGCGACTCCATGTTCACACCCCTGCAGAACACACCGTAGCGACCGCTTCTTTCGAACAAGCTTTGCTCCACTTGCCTTTTGTAGTCCTACACACGCCCCCATCTCCGATATAACACGTTGTTCGCCTTACCGCGACAATATTGCGTGCTCGCTTACTTTTGAGGTACAAATGACACCGAACTTGCGCAGAAAGATGTGCCATGCGAATTCGACAGAATCAAGATGCGGTCTGTCTCGTTAGTTGCAGCGCTCGCCGTAGTGAATTCGGTTGTAGCCAAAGGACCATTCCTTCAGCAGGTTTCCTCCAGTCAATGGGTTTTAGGGAATGACCTCTGGAACCTTACCCAGGATGCAACTTATGCTACAAAGCTGCAGTACAAAGGCTACGATGCAGTGGGCAAAGCACAAGGTCACTATGCTGGTGTCGGTGCGTACTTCTTATGAAATCCAGCCAAACAAGACTAATTTGCAAATATACAGACGGCGAAGCCAACCTAGTCTACACCAGTGCCAAGATTGTATCGCAGACCTCTGACTACATCGACGTCGCCTTCTCTTCATCCCTCGGCGACCTGCACTGGGTGATTTACGCCGACCTGGCCGGCGCATATCAATACTTTGTCAACAAAGCTTTGCCCGATCTCTCTATCTTCCGCACCCTGTGGCGCTTGAATCCCGATCTTTTCACCCACGGCTACAACACTAATAAGAACGAAAAGCTGCCTGACTTCGCCTTGTACGCTAGTGCCCCAGAGATCCAAGACGAGACGTTCCGGTTCCCGGATGGCAGCTATGTGACGAAGTATGACTTCGCCAATTACGTACGAGAGAGGGACTTCGTGGGTGTGTATGGTGACAAGACTGGGAGCTGGTTTATTCATCCATCGAATGAGTATCAGCCGGGTAATCACCTTAGTCAGACACTGACGGTAAGTCCTCTCATGAGCATCACGAAACTGATGAGCAAGATGGGCTGACTCGATTAGGTGCACCGTGAGTCTGCCACAGGCGATGCTGTACAGCTTAACGTTGTACAAGATACATCACACTTCCGTGTCGGAGTCAAAACTCCTCAGCCGGTAGGCAAGATTTGGGGCCCTTGGCTGTGGTATTTGGTACGTGAACTCCCTTGACTACCTCAATGACTAGGTCTGACTTACGTCAAGAACGACGGCTCCGTCTCTGATGCACAGAAACGTGCTGCTAAGGAGCGATCAAGCTTTCCTTATGCCTTCCTCAACGACACCGCTTACCATTCTCGTGGCTCCATCAAGGGCAAGCTCACGCTTTCAGACGGGCGCCCCGCAGCTGGCGCAGCAGTCTTTTTGGGCGACACTGACACATCTACTCGCCCGCTTGTCCAAGGATCTAACTACTACTACACCGCCTTCGCAGATGCCAGCGGCTCATTCTCGATCCCCAACGTGCGCTCCGGCTCCTACGGCCTCATCGCTGCCTCGAACGGCGGCACCATCGGCGACGTGTACACCAATTTCACATCCGCTGTGACCATTTCTAAAGGGAAGAACACAAACTTGGGATCCCTGAGATGGACCGTGCCGTCAAACAGGAAGAAGATTTTCCAAATCGGCGACTTCGACAAGAAAACGACCGGCTTCACCAACTCAGGCCCACACGCGCACGGCTTGACCGAAAAGAGCCCGGAGAATCTCACCTTTACGATCGGAACATCCAAAACATCGGACTGGTACTATGCGTCCTCTAAGATCGGCAGCTGGGATGTTGTGTTCAACACGTCCACGCCATCGACAACTGCCAAGGCGTTATTGAGCGTTTCGCTGGCTGGCTATTCACAGTCCACAGCCCTGACCATCTATCTTAACGGTAATAAGACGATTGGCAATATCAGTAAAGACACGTTGACAAGCGATCCGGCGGCTTATCGTTCGGGAACAATAAGTGGAGAGTGGCGCTTCTTGCAATATGAGATTGCTGCGGCAGATCTAAAGCCCGGTAAGAATGTGTTGAGCTTCGCTACGGATCGTTACACGCTATGGAGAGGTATTTTGTGGGATAGTATTATTTTGGAATGGGTGGTGTGAGATTGGGGTTGTGAGTCTATAAACGGCTAGCGTCAGGTTACGCGTCGCGTGAACGTCATACTCTCATCTAGCTGCACGGTGGCTCCGTCGCGAAATAACACAACAACCAGTCTTACTCATTCCAACAAGACAAACACTTCAATCGTTTGTGCTCTAATTACAGCTACCATGCCCGAACGATGCCCCCCAACGCGCTCCATCCCCTCCTTCTACCGCGTCTTCTTCACCAACATAGACCCCCTCCTCAGCCTCTGGGCGACCTACCTCGACATCTTCGCGCCCACCACCGTCCTCTCATCCCACATTCCCAATCCCATTCCCGACACTGGACACGTCATGATCCTTACCCAGCGCGCCGGCCACATGCTAAACTGCTTCGTCCTGTCTGCCATCCTGCTGCGCTACACGAGCGACATCAAGATCTGGCACATCGTCGAGTTGGGGCTGCTGGTTACGGATTTCGCGTACGGGCTAGCGGTCTGGAGGGCGCTTGGGGAGCAGGGGAGGCTGTGGCCTGAGGAGTGGAGAGCAGAGGATTGGGGAGCCGTGGGGGTCACGGGAGTTGTGACGTTGGTTAGGCTAGCGTTTTTGGCGAGGGCAGGATTTTGGGAGGAGGAGGTGACTAGAGGGAAAATAAAGGAGGAAAAGGTATTGTGAGGCTGGAACGCGAGGTTCATGCCACGTCAGGGCCGATCGTGTTGCACGTGTTATGGCAAATGTGATTTTCGAACATCGAATGCTCGAATGTTTGAGCTACCTTTTCGGCACGATATGCTGTCATCCGTACTGATGAGCTCGCTGCATGATGTGTGTATGCAGCAGTCGGCGCATTTGCGGAAATGCGCGACAAGCCGGCATACAGTTCTCGCACTCAACGACTAGTGATGGTACAAAATCCAGCTCAAGCTGAAGCGATCCCTGGTGTGACTAGCTTCTCTTGCTTTGGAGTCCGTACGTCAATGTTTGCCTGCTGAGGTATTGGTCTAAGTTGTGAACAGGGACCTCCAAACACTATAAAGGCTACGATTAAACGAACCTCGGCCAACAACAAGATTACCAGATGGCTTGGGATCACTCTATTATCTACCTGAACCCATCGCCGCCAAAGTATATCTTCGAGGTCCCAATTTATAAAGCGGTTAATTCACAGATATCTGCTTCGCGCCGGATCAGGGCTTGGTGCTCAATAAAGCTACTGTTTTTCTACAGTATCTGTATCCACTATTGGAGAACATTTGATAGGCGCCTTCAATGCAAACGCTGAACAGGAACGAGCGTATAATTAAGCCCGTAGGAAGTACCAATGTCTAGTCAACCATGAGATGGTCGACTACTCCCAACGAGGCAGCACAAGCAGAGATCAACATTTACCCAGCACTTTAGTTAGAAGAAATCATTTTACCAGTCATTCTGGGACCAGCTCGACAATGTAGACAACGTCAGAACTTGGACGAATAGGTCAGGTGACTTCTATGGCTTGCACGATTGTGCGTCGACTATGTTTTGTGAGTTGTTCACTGTACCAGTCATTACTGATCTTGCTTCCACGGACGAGGGTCTCCACGTGCACTTCTTTTTCCACAATGGGTCGACGCAGGGCGAGGTTCCAACAGTGTTTCCTCTGTTTGGTGGCGACGAAGATTCGCTCGCGTATTCGCAGTTCGTGAAGAGGATGGAAGGGTTCGCAGTGGTGAGGTGTATGTCAGAGCAACACGCTACTTTGTGAGGCATATAGCGCTCGCGGCAACATGGCGGAGGCGAAAGATAGCAGCACTAGCATGTCAAATACAGTTGCTGGTGCGATAGGCGCGGTGATTGCGTTGGCTGTTGTCGGTTTTGCCGTGTTAGTAGAATGGCCCTACAGAAGACGGCGTGCCTCGTGGACGGCTATGCCTTCTGTTCGTGACAGAAAGAGTGGTATCTCGTGTCTGGTGTCAGGGCAACCGTTGATAGTCCTACTATTTTCTGCGTTGTTGATGTGCGCGCTCGTCGTAAACGTCAGTAAATCGATAGGGACAACTCAAAGTATCTCGAAATGATTGCTACCCGAGGAGCCAGACTCACAAGTTTGGCTCGGCTTTGTGCTCAGGATTTGATAGTCTATTTGCGTTGCCCCACAAAGAGACAACTCCGCCCTCGGTTTCCAACTGCCACGAGGTTCGGCTGTCAATCATCACAAGAAGAATGAAAGTCTGAATCCCTGAATCATCATGAGGCTATCGCTGACCAGCTAAATTTCTCTACACGTCCCCATCTCTTCTATTCGAAGTCGCGAGTTGAAGGGGGACTAATTGCGCTAGCAGATCCGGGAAAGAAACTCTCAATTGTCATCGCGTCATAGAACATTCTCTTTAGTGGCAGGCAGTGATTACTGCCAATCTTTTTGCTGAGGAAAGGCCACCGTTGCCGGATTGAAACAACGAAATCAGGGCAATTTCTTGCTTTCAAATGCGATTCGGAGCTTGTAGTTCCAGATTTTTTATGGTCTTGGAGAAGGGGAGAGTTTTGGCGATCACTGATTAGTGTTCAACGGAGAGTTTCTGGCCGAAATAGGTAAGCGTAGTGCATCCAGAAATCGACAGCGATCAGTAATCTGGGCAATTTGCTTCCCAGAGCTTCGAGGAATGAGAGTCACGAGACTTCTATTGGTTAGTGCCTGACTGTGTACCACTGCAGAGCCGCCAACGTTGAAATCTGCTATCTGCTCTAGGCTTACGGTTGTAATTCACGACTGTAGTATTCTGCCGGATTATACCGCCGGAGTGGTGTTGCACCGTCTGAGAAAACCACTACGGGTGTCGAATTTGACGTGACCTACATACGAAGATGATGGACTGAACGTAAGAAAGTAATAAGTACCTATAGCTTCTCGCGATGGACTGTATCTGAAATACTTTCAACTTGCCCCTAGCCTGCATCGATATCCATTAATACTCTTTCCTATACAACCCCTAATTACATCCATTTCCGCAATCGTAAACAGACTTTCTTTGCAAACATCTTGCATCATTAAATATCCAGCTCTCGTCGATGGACACACCGGCGTCCGCAATGTCGGGCTTCACAAACGTCACCGACATCAATCCGTTTACGTCGAAGGAATCTCAGATCGACAAAATCGAAGCACCGCACATGTACCAGAAAGTACAAGACCTCGAGCGTCGCCTCCAAATGAAAAACTCCAAGCCCAAGAAACTCGGCGTAACATGGAACAATCTCACTGTCAAAGGCGTGAGCAGCGAAGCACTATTCAACGAGAACGTCATCTCACAGTTCATCCCCTTCGGGAAAGGCTTCAAGAATGTTCCACAGAAGACAATTATCGACTCTTCATTCGGTTGCGTGAAGCCCGGAGAGATGCTCTTGGTGCTCGGTCGTCCAGACGCAGGGTGCACAAGTTTACTGAACATGTTATCGAATAATCGCCTCGGATACGCCGAAGTGGAAGGAGAGGTGTCGTTTGGTAGCATGTCAAATGTCGAAGCGGAAGACTATCGCGGCCAGATTATAATGAACACTGAGGAGGAGATCTTCTTTCCGTCTCTGACCGTGGGCGAGACGGTCGATTTTGCCACTAGATTGAGGGTCCCCTTTCACCTGCCAGAGGGTGTAAGGGATGCGGAAGAGTATGCGCAGAATCAAAAGGACTTCTTACTGTCCGCCATGGGTATCGAGCATACAAAAGGCACCAAAGTAGGAGATGCCTACATTCGTGGAGTGTCAGGAGGCGAGAGAAAGCGCATCTCGATTGTCGAGTGTCTTGCAAGTCGAGGCAGCATCTTTGCGTGGGATAACAGTGTCAGTAAATTCTCTTACCATGTTTTGTATGAAACTAACACTCACTTTAGACTCGAGGACTCGACGCCAGTACTGCCCTGGAGTGGGCCAGAGCCATGCGGGCTATGACCGACATCCTCGGCCTCACGACGATCGCCACCCTATATCAAGCCGGTAATGGAATCTTCGAACAATTCGACAAGGTCCTGGTTTTGGATGAAGGAAAACAAATCTTCTATGGCCCTCGCGAGGATGCAGTGCCATTCATGGAAGAACTCGGCTTCTTCTGCAATCCTGCAGCCAACAAGGCCGACTTCTTGACCGGTGTAACAGTGCCTACCGAGCGTGTGATAACTCCTGGATACGAACAAAAGTTCCCTCGTACTGCTAGTGAGATCCGTGCAGCTTACGACACATCGACTGTGAAAGCAAGGATGCTTGCTGAGTGCGAGTATGCTCGCGGTGCGGAGGCTGCACAAAACACATCCGATTTCAAGGCGATGGTCACTTTAGAAAAGAACCCTCGACTACTCAAGAGATCGGCTGAGACTGTCGGATTCATTACACAGATCAGAGCGGCTGTCATCCGCCAATATCAGATAATGTGGGGTGACAAGGCAACTTTGTTTTTCAAGCAAGGCTCTGCGACTGTCCAAGCGTAAGATCAACCTTCTTGGTGAACGGCCGTTACTTACATGCTTTAGGCTCTTGGGCGGCTCTCTCTTCTACAACGCGCCTTCAAACTCGGCTGGTCTTTTCCTCAAGAGCGGTGCGCTCTTCTTTTCACTCCTCTATCCCGCTCTTATCGCTCTTTCTGAAGTCACGGACTCGTTCACAGGAAGGCCTATCATGGCCAAACACCGATCCTTCGCCCTGCATCATCCGGTCGCTTTTGTTGTTGCTCAGATCGCCACGGACCTCCCTATTCTGCTGTTCCAAATAACGCAATTCGGTCTGATACTCTACTTTATGGTCGGATTCCGCTACACCGCTGCGGCATTCTTTACCTTTTGGGCTATTACATTCATGGCGGCAATGGCAATGACACAACTGTTCCGCTTGATAGGAGCCGCGTTCCCGACTTTCGATGCTGCGACAAAGGCATCAGGACTTGTGATCGTCAGCATGTTCGTGTATATGGGCTTCATGATTATCAAGCCTTTGATGCACCCGTGGTTCGTTTGGATCTACTGGATAAACCCTATGGCCTATGGATTCGAAGCACTTCTTGGAAACGAGTTCCACGGACAAGAGATTCCCTGCGTCGGTCCTTATCTCGTTCCTAACGGTGAGGGATATGCGCCTGGTCAAAGTCCTCAAGCTTGCACAGGTGTCGGCGGCGCGCGCCCGGGCGCAACAATCGTGTCGGGTGATGACTATCTCCAGCATCTTGGCTTCAGTCATGGCAATATCTGGCGCAACTTCGGCATCCTCTGCGCTTGGTGGATCTTTTACGTCGTTCTCACGATGATATTCACATCTAGATGGAAGAAGATGGGCGAGGGAGGTCGCGGTCTACTGGTTCCCCAAGAAAAGCGAAGCAAAGTTCAAGGATTACTGAAGCGGGACGAAGAGGCGCCAGCAGATGTGGAAACTAGCGCAAAATCAGCCGACTCTGACGTCACTCTCGAGAACCAACTCATCCACAACACCAGTGTCTTTACCTGGAAGAACCTCACCTACACAGTCAGTACTCCGACTGGTGATCGAGTTCTTTTGGATAATGTCCAAGGCTACGTCAAACCTGGTATGCTGGGCGCCCTGATGGGATCCTCGGGTGCAGGCAAAACGACCCTGCTCGATGTACTGGCTCAACGCAAGACTGATGGCGTGATTCATGGCTCCGTACAAGTCGATGGGCGTGACCTTCCAGTTTCATTCCAGAGGAGCGCCGGGTACGTAGAGCAGATGGACGTGCATGAGCCTTTGGCAACCGTGCGAGAAGCCCTAGAGTTCTCAACCCTCCTTCGTCAATCTCGCGACACGCCCCGGGCAGAAAAGTTGCGATATGTGGACACCATTATCGACCTACTCCAGCTTCAAGACATCGAGAACACGCTCGTAGGGCGTCCAGGGGCTGGATTATCAGTTGAACAGCGCAAGCGTCTCACTATTGGTGTCGAGTTGGTTGCCAAACCCAGTATTCTGATATTCTTGGATGAGCCAACGTCCGGTCTTGACGGCCAAGCTGCTTACAATACTGTACGTTTCTTGCGCAAGCTGGCTGAGGTTGGCCAGGCTGTTCTAGTGACGATCCATCAGCCATCGGCACAATTGTTTGCACAATTCGATACCCTCCTTCTGTTGTCTAAGGGCGGAAAGACCGTGTATTTCGGCGACATCGGAGAGGACGCAAAAACAGTCAAGAACTACTTCGCTGTCAGAGGAGCACCTTGTCCAGATGAAGCCAACCCAGCCGAGCACATGATCGAGGTGGTGTCTGGCAGTCTTTCGCGTGGCCAGGACTGGAACAAAGTTTGGCTCGAGTCACCAGAGCACGAACAAGTGACCAACGATATTGATAGGCTGATTTCAGAGGCTGCAGCGAAACCTCCAGGCTACACTGACGACGGGCACGAATTCGCAGCACCCATGTGGGAGCAGATCAAGATTGTCAGTCACCGCATGAACATCGCGATTTTCCGTAACATTGAGTATCTGGACAACAAGTTCATCTTGCATATCTCACTCCCACTGTTGAACGGATTCACCTTCTGGCAGGTTGGCGATAGCCTAAACGATCTGCAGCTGCGGTTGTTCACCGTCTTCAACTTCATTTTCGTGGCACCTGGAGTCATCGCACAGTTGCAACCTTTGTTTATCGATCGTCGGGATATCTACGAAACACGTGAAAAGAAGAGTAAGACATACCATTGGGCACCGTTCGTCACGGGTCTTATCGTTTCCGAGATGCCGTACCTGATTATTTGCGCACTATTGTACTTTGTTTGCTGGTACTTTACGGTCGGATTACCCACCGATGCCAAATACGCTGGTAGCACGTTCTTCGTTGTTGTAAGTCACTTACTTCTGAGGGGCGTACAAAGTGACTAACACGCCAGCAGGTGTTCTACGAATTCCTCTACACTGGAATTGGGCAGATGATTGCAGCCTACTCTCCCAACGCTGTTTTTGCCTCGCTCGTGAACCCACTTGTCATCACGACATTGGTGTCCTTTTCCGGTGTCCTCGCTCCGTACAGTCAGATCACAGCATTCTGGCGATACTGGTACGACTCCCTTTCGAATTGTTTCTTAGACCTCGGCTGACACAGACATCTGCAGGATTTACTACATGGACCCCTTCAACTACCTCATGTCTTCGCTCCTTGTGTTCACATCTTGGTCAGCTAAAGTGACCTGCAACCCAAGCGAGCTAGCAGTTTTCGATCCACCTTCCAACCAGACTTGCGGCGAATATCTGTCGCTTTACCAACAAGGTATGGGTATCGAGTCCAACCTACTTAACCCAAGTGCGGTTGCAAATTGCCAAGTGTGCCAATTCTCGGACGGCGCCGGATTTCTCAAAACGCTCAATTTGAAAGAAGAATACTACGGATGGAGGAACGCTGCCATTGTGGTACTTTTCTGCTGCAGCAGCTATGCTCTGGTGTTCCTTATGATGAAGTTGAGGACCAAGGCTACCAAACGCGCAACATAGACACTGGGCGATGTGGATTTGTTCGGGCTGGCAAGTTTGTCCACCCAAAACACAAGACAGGAGCATATTAGGCTATACACGATGTATTATCTTCTTTAGACCTACATTTAATTAGACAAGAAGTATCTTAATAGTTTCTAGAGAAAATCTAGTTGGTCCAAACCAATAGCTTTGTGATGCCAATACAAAAGAGCGTTCGAATGAAAAGCTCGTCCAGTTCTGTAGAGCAGCACTTGACTACAGCGGACTCAAGAAGAAAGCTAAAAGTACTTATTTACACCCTGAAAGTCTTACGTGTCTAGCGGTATTTCGAACGTATAGGTCAAGAGTTTCCGCAGGAATTGGATTTAGACTCGGATGCTGCTGCTTCCTCGTATACCCGCACAAGACGACTTTGCGCATCGTTACTGTCTAAGTCACAATCGATTTGTCGGTTTCGAGTCTTCCGTAATCAGCATGTGAGAGAGCCAATACCCATGCCCAATGGTAGCTCTTGACGCGATGCAGATGGACTGATGCGGAAGGCATAGCCTCACCACCAATCCCGTACGTCCACGACTCTACACTCGTGCTTTACAACGTGGCAGTCATCGTGGTGCGAGGCTGAAGCCCTAACACCACACAATGATGTAGTTGGGCGCGCGGCTTATGAATGATTTAGTATTGAGGGGCTGCCCTCTTGCTTCGCATGTCATCGATGCCTGAGTATTGCACATCGTAATCCACGGTGCGCAAAACTCGAACCTTGCTTTATCTCGACTCATTCAAAGCTGGAGCAGTCAGACAACTGCAATGTCGACATTCGATCAGGCTGGACTGGCGCAATTGCTGGAGAATCTATCGATCTCTGCACCTACCTCGGAATCTGTTGACACCAGCATCCTGACCAACCCGCTCGATTTGTGTCGCGCAACGCTCGCAAAACTGCTTTCTGAACTCGTCGAATGCGATATCCAAGTTGCGTACAAGTCAATTCAATGGCCTAACAACATCTTCAATGGCGATGTCTCTGTAACCGTGCCAAAGCTGTGCCCAGGACGTAAACCTGCGGAGTTGTCTTCTCAACTGGTGGATAAGGTGAGGTTGGATATTGGAACTTTATGAAATTAGCTGACTCGTATGACCAGTTTCCAAAGGAACACGCTCTGTTCGATCCACCCTTCCTCGACGGCGTGCATCTGCGAGTGTTCCTGAGACTTGATGTGGTAGCGAAGATTCTTCTGCCGTACATTCTTGATCGCGGATCAGCATATGGCTCTCGAACTTTACATGGGGCAACCAACAAGGCTGTCATTGAGTTCTCGTCACCCAATATCATGAGTGAGCTCCAGGGAAAGCACTTGCGCAGTACGATCATTGGAGCATTCATCAGCCGGCTGTACGAGTCGCTCGGCTGGGAGGTCGCACGCGTCAATTATCTCGGCGATTGGGGCAAGCCAATTGCTCTTCTGAAAGTCGGGTGGGACAAATTTGGTTCCGAAGAAGCCTTTGAGCAGGATCCGGTGGGACACTTGCTGGACGTCTATCATCAAATTGAAGACCTCTTCCAGCCTGAACAGGCAGCAAGCAAGAAGGCTCGCGACGATGCAGCTAAAGAAGGGAAAGACGAGGGTGAAGCGCAAGTCGAGATCGAAAGCCAGGGTATCTTTGCTGAGCGTAACGAGTCTTTCAAGAATCTCGAAGCTGGGGACGAGACGATCGTGTCTTTCTGGGAGCGCGTCCGGAAGGCCAATATCGAGAACTACACCGACTTCTACGAGCGACTTGGCGTACAGTTTGATGAGTACTCTGGAGAGTCCCAGGTCTCTCGAGAAGTCATGGCTGAAGTTGAAAAACTGCTGAAAGACAAAGAGCTCTCCGAGGAGAGTGGAGGCGCGTGGATTGTACACATGCAAAAGCTAGGCGCTAAAGCCGGGACCGCTATTATCCGAGATCGGTCAGGCAGCAGCACATACCTTCTGCGGGATCTTGCTGCTGTATTGGAGCGGTCTAGGAAGTATGCGTTCGACAAGATGGTGTATGTCGTCGCGAGCGACAACAGTGTACACTTCACGCATCTCCTCAAGATTCTCGAAGCCCTAGACATGAAGGATCTCGTCAGCAAAGTCCAGCATGTCCGATTCAGCGAGGTGTCCAAAATGGGAGTTGCGCTGGGTAAAGGCTATAAGCCTGAAGCTATCCTCGATGTTTGCGAAGTAACGATGAAGACTCTTGCCGATGTCGATGCAGAAAAAGCCGCCCATCTAGTGAGCTCAGAGCAAGCCGTCAAGGCATTAGCGACGTCCTCACTCCTGGTGCAGGAACTGTCAAACCGTGCAACTAGCACTCATGCTTTCGATATGGACGCGCTTGCGTCTTTCAGGCCCGGGACTGGACCAAACCTGCAGTCCTGTTATGCCAGGATCTGCGCTCTTCTGAAAGGACAAACTGCCTCGGCCGAGTTAACCGACGAGCAGTTCGAGGCGCTGGCAGAAGAGGATCAGGCCAATCTTCTGCGAGTACTGGCCCAGTATCCCGAAGTCGTGAACGCCACCTTCCAATCTCTGGAGCCCGCTGGCATTGTAACATATTTGACGGCTATTACAGAACAGCTGTCGGATTGCCTTGAGGAGGAAGAGGATAAGATCGATATCTCTCCAGGCCTTGTTGCGTTGCTTGAGGCTACCAGGGTTGTGTTGCAGAATGGCATGAAGCTGCTCGGAGTCGTACTTATTCCAGACCTGCCTCAGGAGCGAGCAGATACACCTGTCGCTGGCTGAGTTGGGGCTTGTGTTGGCAGTTCTCCTTACTTGCCAGTCCAGCTCGTGATGCGGTCGTAGTTTAAGGCTTCTGGTTCGATGCCTCGCCGTATGGTTTTACATTATCAGTATAGCCGTTAGGGCAATGTCCCTCTCGAAACAAGATGCTTCGTTGCTGAAGTCTTGCTGTTTTGCAAGCCCCCACCTCCCAGGTTCTTGTCGCCACAAAACCGGCGAAAAGGCGTGACCAGACTTCTACCACGTATTTTTAAGCCATGGCTTCTGCAACGGTTTAACCAACAAGGCTATTGACGTTGGATGTTCAAAGATTTGTCCTGCACGCGATGGTGGCACAGCACACCTTCATTAGGCGCATCGTGTCAGGTAGAGGCCGATACCGCACACATTGCGGCCGGGTTTCACCGGGGATTCGAAGTGCCGCCATAGCGAACGCTTTCTCTGGCACCTTTGCGCTGTCAGTGACGAGACAAGCGATCATGACGCGCGAGCACGTGAAATACAGCGATGATCTCGGATCGTTTGAACTTGTGAGGGTATTCTTGCAGTTTGTAGGCGATAAAAATGGCGCAAGCGCCCTGTTATTGGCAGGGACGCAGCACGCGACAGCCTGCGCGACCACCTCCCTGACAACTTTTGCCGGCGACAACGCGACCCGAGTAAACCGCCATCGTGATGCTTCCACGATGCTTCTTAATCCAAACGACATCTCACGTTTGCATCGCATTGCGCGTTTGAGCTTCGGCTCCCTCAGACCACGAGACCATCCCGACCAACCAATGGCAATCGAGCTAATGGAGACCGCCGCGCTGAACCGAGGGTTTGCCGTTGGATCAATCCCCATAGTACAGGTCTACGCGCGACTTGACAAAGACCTGACCGTGTAGTGATAACGTAGGCGTCTGTCGGCACCAACATCAACCAGCAGTGAAAATAAAGCCCCTGACCTCTCCCGGCTCTTCGATTACTTCTTCACCACAACTTTCCACGACTGTGAAATTCCCCCGCGATTCTTGCCCCACGTTCGTATCAACCACCGATAACGCATACAACATCATGGCACCAGGAGCAATCCAGACTGAGGCTGCGCCCGCGAGCAACGGCACATCTTTGAAGCCCACTGCACGCTCCTTCCACCCCACAGGCACTCCTGATCCCTCAAGATACCATGCATCTTCATCGTCCGAGGCGACAGCAGCAGAGGCCAAGTATGCTGCTCACAACTACCACCCACTCCCCATCGGTATGCCTCTCTTTCTGCCAGATGACACATGTACTAATAGTACCAGTCTTCGCCCGCGCAAGTGGTTGCAGCGTCTGGGATCCTGAGGAGAAGCACTATCTGGACTTCCTCTCGGCCTACAGCGCTGTGAACCAGGGCCACTGCCACCCTGAGCTTGTCAAGGCTTTGACCGAGCAGGCTTCACGATTGACTCTCAGCAGTCGCGCATTCTACAACGATGTCTTCCCGCGCTTTGCTGAGTATGCCACCAAGCTGTTTGGGTTCGACATGATCCTTCCCATGAACACAGGTGCCGAGGCTGTCGAGACCGCCGTCAAGATTGCGCGCAAGTGGGGATACAAGTCCAAGGGGATTCCTCAGAACGAGGCTCTCATTTTCTCTGTTGAGGAGAACTTCCACGGACGAACAGTAAGTTAGGCGCATGCCATGGTACTTCGAGCTCTGCTGATGTTTCTGATCTAGTTCGCTGCCATCACCATGTCTACCGACCCTGAGTCGCGCGAGAATTACGGTCCTTACCTACCGAACATTGGCAGCGTCAACCCTTCCACTGGCAAGGCCATCCGTTATAACAACGTAGACGACGTTCGCGACGTCCTCGAGAAGCACGGCAAGAACACTGCTGCGTTCCTTGTTGAGCCCATTCAGGGTGAGGCTGGTATCGTCGTACCGGACGACAGCTACCTGAGGGAGGTTCGCGCCCTCTGCGACAAGCACAACGTTCTCCTCATTTGCGACGAGATCCAGACT
Organism: Stagonosporopsis tanaceti; assembly: GCA_000812845.1. Lineage (NCBI taxonomy): Eukaryota > Fungi > Ascomycota > Dothideomycetes > Pleosporales > Didymellaceae > Stagonosporopsis > Stagonosporopsis tanaceti. The sequence continues at coordinate 1,035 of JUDZ01009516.1, read as the reverse complement.
GGTATTGCAAGGACTGGTAAGATGCTATGCCACGAGTGGAGCGGCATTAAGCCAGATCTTGTTCTGCTCGGCAAGGCTATCTCTGGTGGCATGTACCCTGTATCAGCAGTGCTAGGCTCCAAGGAGGTTATGCTCACAATTGAGCCTGGCACACACGGCTCCACATACGGAGGCAACCCTCTGGGCTCGGCTGTAGCTATCCGTGCTCTGGAGCTCATCCAGGAGGAGAACATGGTGGAGCGCGCAGAGAAAATGGGCCAGAAGTTCCGTCAGGGCCTGAAGGACATCGGTAACCCCATGATTACCACTATCCGTGGCAAAGGTCTTCTGAATGCCATTGTCATTGATGAGAGTAAGACCAACGGCCACAGCGCGTGGGACCTGTGCATGCTCTTCAAGGCCAAGGGTCTTTTGGTACGTTTCTCTCTGCAACTCCACAACCGAATTGCAAGTAACTAACAACTGCAGGCCAAACCCACTCACCAGAACATCATTCGTCTGGCGCCACCTCTCGTCATCACCGATGAAGAAATTGAGAGTGCTCTCAAGATCATCAAGGAAGCTATCGAGGAGCTGCCAAACCTTAAGGGCAAGAAGGAAGAGGAGGTTATCCCCGATCCGAGTGAGAAGAACGTTCACATCGGCGTGGACAACTGAACGAGTGGGCGTACAACCCCTTGTTTCCATGATACCCTACGAAAATCGACGGCGGCTTTGGCCCGTCATGGCGTTGGTCGGTGTGATCCCACATTGCGCAGTATTATCTCTGGTCACTAGAACTGCGTTTGCATATTAGCATGCCTCTGCGCAAAACGTATGGGTCGGGTTAGACAGCATATGCGAGGTCGCATACTGTATTAGTTCTTATTACTACCAGCATGAACGTTATGTTGGTACAAAGTACAGAAAAAAGCTCAGTTACATCTCAGAACCACCTGCAACATCGAACGTAAATTCTGTCTGATCATGTTTTGTCGTAACTTAACGCCTCACAGGCATCGGCCTTGCCTCCGTCGATGATATTATTGAGATCTC